>CABHPQ010143871.1:0-10494 GCA_902168405.1 Peromyscus aztecus
CTCCCTGTCAAAGCCATCATGTCCTTTCTCCATCTGTTGCAATTAAACAGACTACAGAGGCATCTTGCTACTTCAGGTGAATCACTGCTCATCTCTTCAAGGTACACCCAGGATGAACCTGCCCCCCCCCCAAATTTATTTCATACATGCTATGATTTGAAGGTACCTTCACAGGTTCAAGTGTTGAGTTTTATTTCCTAGGGTGGTGTGGACTTTCGGGAGAAAAGGGCCTTATGGGAAGTCTCAAGGTCAACTGGAAATGGGCCCGTGGAAGAGATTAAGGTAGTTCTCATTAATCCCTTTGGTAGTTCTTATAAAGGTGCTGTTGCAAAGCCTGAGCCCGGCCCCGCCCCCTCATTCCCTGTCTTCCTATGTAGAGATCCGAGCAGTGGGTCCTGCACAGGCTCCCACCATTGCCACCCTCCATGATGAGATACAACAGAAATTAACTAATGCAGGTGCCATACTCTAGAGCCTCCCCCGTGAGCCACATAAACTTCTTTGCTTATAAGACAACCAGCTTGGGTATTTTGTTACAGTCACGAAAATCTGACTCATACAATATGCATATTTGACTGCCATTTGCTCTGGTGACCTCAGCCTCACTAACTTAAGTTTTCTCGTCTGTAAGTAGAGATTTCAGAGAATTCATGCTAGCACAGCTGTGATGTACCCAGCCTAGGGTACTCAATACTCTGGCCAATGGATTGGAAGCTCCTGTAGACTGCTAGACCTACTATGTCAACTACTCCAACACCATCTCAAGTCAGGACTACACTAACAACATGTCAAAGGTCACCTGGCACATCTCAAAAGTGATTTTTGAAGGTGACTGATAGCTGGTAAAGTACTAGCCTTCCAAGCACAAGAACCTGAGTTCGATCCCCAGCACTCATACGAAGAGCCAGCCATGGAGGTATGCACCTGCCATCCCAGTGTTGGGGAGGCAGAGTCCTGGCCTGGCCTACTCAGAAAGTTCCCAAATAAGGTGTGTAGTGCCAGAGGGATGACACCTGAGGTGGCCAGCCATTTGGCCTCCACACTCTTAACACATATGTAGGTACACTTGAATGCACGTGTGCATTCATCCACACCCATGTGCACACAGAAAAAAATAAAGTACAATACAATAAATGTGGTTCTTCCCTGAGAGCAAACAGGGCATTGGTAAGCTGAGTTAATTACCATGGCTCCAACAGACAACAGGGATCTCTTCTCCCCCTCCTGCTGCCTGGAACAGACACTCCAGCCAGTCCTCCCTGGGAGCCCCGTGCAAATGCCCTTCATTCTTCAGGAAGCAGGTGAGGCCCTCCACTGTCACAGGATCTCAAGGCTCCCAGCAGCAGGCAGTGGCTGACAACCTTGTGAGTCTGGGAGACGTCTCCCTCTCTTCCCTCTCAGTACCTCCCAGGGTCTTTATTTCTGCTACACTGCACATCTGGGGAGGGCTGGTTGCGTACGATTCATGATGCAGCCCCAGGGTCCTTCCCAGAGTCTGTTCCTGCCTGTCACATCATGTCCTTCTTCCAGGACCATCACCAGCTTATTTATCTCCCTGTCATAAGGAAAGAGGGGAAGGAGAGGCAGAGAGCTTCACGGTGAGCCAGGGGCTGCTGCACAGCAGAAGTGATGTGCTGAAGGCAGATGTGCCCTGGAATGTAAGCCACTCTAGACACACAGCAGAGACTGGGGTCACCGAGCACAGAACTTCGAGCTGTGCCATTTTGTCACCGAACAAGGCCCCACTACCAACCACTTATTGTACCTATAAAACACTGAGTTGTCTCCCTCTGCCAAGATGCAGAGAACATCACAGAACAGGAAACAGAAAGAAGGTAAGAGCCAGAGGCTGGGAAGGAGGGCCGTGAAGCACTGGCTTCTGGGCAGAAAGCGGTTCCTGTGCTTTTGAACTCACAGCATTGTTCACTACCTGCCCAAGATGTTCACAGGATTGGGCCCACCAGCATCCTGTCATGAAGGAAAGAGGGATGCACAAGGCCATGCTTTCCCCAGAGGACTAGTCGGTAGGTAATAGTTGCAGTTAATAAGAAGGTAGAGATATTTTCCTCAGTGGTGTAGCCATTTGGGAAAGGTTTCTGGGCCCCTGTAAATAACCCCTGACCCATGTGCATGTTAGCAACTCTAAATAAACTCTCCAAAAGTAAATAAATAAATACATGCAGCAGGGAACTGGTTAGGAAGAGGAAACGGATCATCAGGAGGAGAAGGGGACAAGGGAGGGTAAGGAGGGCGAATATGATCAAGATACATTAGATCATTTATGAAAACATTATAATAGAACCCACCACTGTGTATAATTAAGGTACACACAGGGCTAGAAAGATTAGAAAAGCAAGGAATTTGAAAGACCATCTGTACATTGTCAAGGCTGGACAGCATTCCAGGGCTCTCCCTTCTCCTCTCCCACTTAGAGCTCCAAGGCAACGGCAAGTGTATCTTGCCCAATCACCGATACAGCAAAACAAAAGGGTGCAGATATCTAAGGAAGGAGTGAGGAGGGTAGCTGGCAGGTGACACTGGATGGATCCCATTCGACAGCTCACATACACAGAAGCCAATCAATTGCGCCTGAATCTTCCAGCCTGGAGATGCTCCAAGATGCTATCTGAAGACTGTGAAGAGAGAAGCGTCCACCCTCTCAGAAGAGATGGAATGCAGAGCAACTTGGCCAAGAGCCAAGAAGGGAGTCCCCTCACATAACAGCATAAACCAGGTGCCAGCCTTTTCATATGTCACCTCTGATTTCAACAACCCTGAGAAGGGGGTACTTAGATCTCTGGACCATGGTATCACCTCATAACAGCACTGACCTTGGGGAGGCTGAGAGGGTGATGTGAGACCATTCGTGCGTGTCCACAGAAGGTGCATGCATCAAAGATGAGCAGTGGTGATGTGAGCTCACACAGCTCCTCCATGCCCTCATCTGAGCCTCCTGCTGCGAGCGGACCCTGTCTCCCAAACAGGCATTCACAGCAACTGAGAAGGGTGAGGGCTGCTGGGAACCCTCCGCTGACTCCCTTCCTGGAGGCATCCTGTGGGTGTCCCTGCATTAGTTACTTTGTCTGTGACTGTGACAAAAATAGCTGACAAAGGAAAGGCTTATTGTCCTACGATCCACGGGGTCCAGTCCATTCTGGGAAGGCACGGTGTCAGGAGCATGAGGTTCACATGGCTCCCACAGTCAGGAAGCAGAGAGTGATGAACGCTGGTACTCAGCTCACTTTCTCCTTTTTATTCAGTCCAGGACCCCAGCCCGTGGAATAATACAGTTTGCATTTAGGCGTCTTCCAATCTTGACTGACCTAATCTAGAAACTCTCTCTCAGGTGTGTCTCTGAGGCTTGTCCCCATGATGATGATACTCCTTGTCAAGTTGACAATCAGAATTAACTACCACAGCCTCAAGGCTGGACTGGGCAGTGGTCCACATGGCTCTCCATCCTTAGTGCTTGATTTGTTTCCCAAACACCTAGAAAGAGGACACAAATGTCTACACAGCCCAGCTTCACCCCAGCACATGTCCATTCACATTATTGAATGAATAAATGAATGAGTGAATGAATGAGCACAGTGGGACATCCACCTCCGATTGCTCCCCTGGCTAGAGACTTGATCCCTTCCATTCTCTCGTCTTTTTCTCTCTCTTCATCCCTTGTGACTATGGATGCTTGCAGCTGGAACTTTTTCTGAAGGTTCTTCCACTCAACTTTGTGTGCGCACACACACACACACACACACACAAAAAGAGGGGGGGGGGGGGGGGAGGAGAGACAGAGACAGAGAGAGAGAGAGAGAGAGAGAGAGAGAGAGAGAGAGAGAGAGGAAATATGTCTAACTTTAAAGGCACACTCTAGCTCTGGATGAGGCTTCTCAGCAGAGGAACCACGGGTCTGTTTTGACAGGTCATCTCCCTGCAAACACACCAGTTTATCTCATGTTAAACAGCTGTGTATTTAGGAAAAGGGAAGAAATATATGTTGTGTACTTTCCAGTCAGCCTGGTAGTGTTCTGCCAATGACACATGCTTAGGGACATGATACTGATGTCAAATGCGCCAGAAGAGTGGATGTCCAGCACAAGCTGGAACCTAGATAACCCATGCCTTACCCTCAGGGAGGCATGGCAGCAGGGGAGATGGATCACATCCGCAAGGGAGCAGTTGCTCTCTGAGAGGACCAGAGTAGGCAGGAACCAGAACAGAGGGGCAGGAGGGAGGGAGGCTGAAATTATCCACAGGTTAAGCCAGTGGCTCTCAGCCAGAAAATGTCTGCCCCCTGAGGGACATGACATCTCTGGAGACATTTTGACCACCCAATATTGGACATAGTAGTCATTAAGAAAACAAATAACAACAAATGCTGGCGAGGATGTAGGCAAAGGGCAACCCCCACACACTGTTGATGGGGAAATGAATTATCTAACCTCTATGAAAACAGGTCTACCACACAACACAGAGACCGCCATATACCATACGCCATATAGACCACTCCTGGGTATTCAGTCAAAGGACTCCAGGTCAGTGTATCACTGAAATATTGACCAGTGTTCCCTGCAGCACTAGTCACAATTGCTAGGTTATAGACAACCTGTCCAACAACAGAAGAATGGATAAGAAAATGTGATTTATACACTGTGGAATTTTTAGCCACAAAGGAGAATGAAGTCACATCGTTTGCAGGAAAATGGATGCAACTAGAGGCAACCATATTAAGCAAACAAAGGGTCTCAAGAAAACAAATATTGTATGTTTTCTCTAATATGTGCTTTGTAGATTTTATATAGTCACATATGCATGGATGGACATATTAAAGAAAAGTAGCCGTGAAATCGCCCAGGGGAACAAAGGGGAGAAAGGAGAGGTAGAGAAAGGGGTGGAGAGAGGGGGTGGAGAGAGAGGAAAGCAGGAATAATACAGTGGGGAGACCAGTGAGAAAAATTTTAAGTACTTAATTTTTAAAATTGGGCACAAAGATGCTCTGTGGGTAGATGTGACATGTCCTAGCAGATGGCAGAGAACAGCCCCCCTCTCTGGCCCACAGCAAAGGATGATTTTGTCCCAGATGACACCAGAAACCCTTAGTATAAAGATAAAGCAGAGGACAAACCAGTGGGCTGCTGTGGCTACGGGCAGGTCAATGGATATCTCTGGGCTGCAGAAGACTCTGAAGGCATTGGGTGGGGAGGTTAAAGAAGATGGCGTTTGTCCAATGCACTGAACAGAACATCTACCCTAAGCATCCAGCCCCAAGTTAAAGACTTGGTCTCAAAATCAGTGGACCCCACCTAAGGCTGACCTCTGGTTTTCACACACACACACACACACACACACACACACACACACACACACGCACAGAATAACAAACCAAGTTTATGATTAACACCATCAAGACCAAGTTCAAAGGCAGAGGATGGGTGGTCAGGTGTTTCTCCTTACTCAGTGTTGAAGAGGACTGCCGACTTGGGCAGAGGGGACAGAATATACAGATTATAGGAAAGGGGAGAGAGATGGAGTGTGTTTGGGTCTGAAAGAGATAACAGCTTCAAGGTGGGGCCCAGGTGGCAAAGGGAGAGAGAAGGATGGAGGGTGAGGGTCTCTCCAGTCAGGAGGAGAACCTGGGCTCAAGCCAAGATGTCCTGAGAAGCCCCTGAAAGCCTTTCAGGAAAGAAGTGGCTTGAGCCACCTGACTCTGGCGGTCCTAGGATTGGGTGGACAGGGACACAGGTGGCACTGGAGACCAGTTAGCAGCCACTCCAGTGCTAACAGTGGTGGCATGGGGTGAAGAAGGGTTTGAGAGGTATGCTTGAAGGGTGGTTGCAAACTGCACTACACAGAATGTGGAGCATTAGTGGAGGGTGTTCTCCGCCCACTGAGCTCAGAATGAGCAGCCACATTCAACGGCAGCTAAGCCCTCTCCAGAGAAGGAGCCAGAATATGAGTGAAGGGTTCTGAGAACCGGTGACAGTGAGCCCTAAGGATCCTGCGGTCTTCAGCCCCAGCACCAGTAATACAAGCAAATACTATCATGCCTCTGTTGTCTGTTTATGGGTCCTGGGGACTGAACTCAGGTCTTCACACCAACCAAGCCCAGCTCTCCATCCCCTGGAATCTGCATTTTAACCAGAACTTTGACATTGTGCACAACTGAACCTGAGAAGCTGAATTTGCATCTCAAAGCCAATGCCACTGACATTCCTCTCCAGCAAGTTTAAGGGCTGCTCAGGAGCCAAGATCCCAATGACACCAAAAGATTTATGAACACCCCTTTGTGTTCTCTGATCCCCGTTTTTACCGCCCGTTCTCTGGGCACTACATTGTAAGTGGGCCTTTCTAACCTGCTCCTGCCTGGATCCTTAGACCCCTGTCTACAGTTTCAGGAACTGGCTGTGGATTGATTACTCAGTGGTTGAGTTCTCAGCTCTGGGAGTGCCTCACTTACCAGCCATCTGGACCTGTCAGTTTCTAGGGGAGACGGGTTCCAAGCATCCTCTTCCTCTGCCCACTTTTTTCAGGGACACGCTGCCCTCCAAAGAGACTGCTCCCTTCTGTCTCTTCATTCCTCATCCTCGCCTCCTCTCCCTACTTCTCTTTTGGGGAAGTCACCAGCATCAACATGATAATTGTTGAGGTCACGTCAGCAGGAGGACTCTGTGTCCCACTAGAGTAATGACCATCTTTTATACAGGCTTCACTTAAGCTAGACAGTGACAAATATTGCTCAAAACCAGAAAAAAAAAATTAAAGTTGGGAACTATTTTATTTTAGTAGCATACACGCATGTAGTAGCTGTGCCTAGTATTCGGTCTTGTGTGTGTATCACTGTGTCTGTGTGTCTGTGGTATGTGTAGTATGTGTGGTATACAGGTCCATGTGGCTGTGCATGTGTAGACAGAGGGCAGAGATCATTTTGACAAGGATGACCAGCCAGCAAGCTCTTGGGATCTGCTGGTCTCTGCCCCCACAGCACTGGGGTTACAAACACGTGCAGCCGTGCCCAGCTTTTCATCTGGGTGCTGGGATTTGAACTTAGGTCCTCACGCTTGTACAGCAAGTGGTCTTTCCCACTGAGCCTCTCCAGCTCTGGTGCATAGAAATGCTGAACACTGTTGAGCAACCTTGAGGTTTGTGGCTAGGGGTTCCACAAAGGAATCATGCAGATGTAAGCACTCAGGGATGTTATAAGAAGGCGTGAGCAGAAATGTTGTATAGGAAATGAATTGGTTCTAGGACAACCTGCAACTCTCAGGACTTCAGATGCAGTTCAGGGGAGAGAAGAGGAACAGAGGTGTCCAGTTTTGACATTACAACATGATACTGTCACCTCCAAATGTGCTGGGCTACATTAACAGCTATCTGGGGTACACAAGGCCCATGGGCTGCAGGCTGGACACATCAGGTGGAATGCACACACTTATAACCACAGCCAGAGTGTGGCAGGAGAGCCAGAATCTTACAGAAGGAGGCAAAGCTTCCACTGAGACCTTAGCCTTGCCCAGAGGCAAGTAAGTTCATCCAGGGTGTTCTAACATTCAGCCTAGAATAAGAATCAACAGGTGTACCTCTCTTGTGGGCTCAGGACAAAGCTGCATTTGGATGCTTCTAGAACACAATGACACCTCACATCCTGAGGCTCTTGACATAGAATTACCTGGGAATTTGACTCCGTGTGCATATCAAACCCTGGGCTTTACCCTAGAAATTTGGGTTCTGTATCTCTGAAGATGACCTAGGAATCTGCGTTCCTAACAAGCTCCAAGTGCAATTCTAATACTGTCTGAAATCTGGGACCCTCTGGAAGGTCCTAGTGTGAAGGCAGGCTGAGGAATCTCTGTTAAAATCTGGTGACTTATGAACCTTCCTGAAGCCCAAAGAGATGGAAGTTTCATGGAGGCAAGGCCCTAGGAGAAGAAGCATTTGTAACAGTGCCTCTGCAATCAGAGGTGTGCTCACTGCAAGGCAGGGTCCTGCAGACCTGGTCTTCAAAAGGAACTCAGTAGGGGAGGCAGTGGGAGGGAGCTGGCTCAGTTGAGTCATATAAAGGGTCCTTTCTCCGCCTCCACTGTCACCCTGAGCCTAGAGTCTGAAAAAAACAAACAGTGGGCTGGCCCAACTATTTTCCACACCTCTGAAACTGACGTTGCATTAACAGATTTTAACCCACCATATGTCTGAAGACAAAAACTTGGGACTAAAGTAGAAGGGGGCTGTGGAGGTGGCTTAGTGGATAAAGTGCTTAGCATGCAAATATAAGGACCTGAGTTCAGATCCCCAGAACACAAGTAAAGCTGATCGTAGTAGTGTATGTCCATGATTCTACCACAGCTATAGTGAGATGGGAGACAGAGACAGGAGAATGCCCAGAATTTTGAAGGTGAGGATTAACAAGAGACTCTGTCTCAAACAAGGTTGGGACTGACACCCAAATTTGTCCTATGACCATCACGTGTGCCATGGCACTCATGTACTCACGATCACACACATGACCTCACACAGATATGCACATCATAGACACAGTTAAAAAAATTAGGTAAATAAATATGGAGAAGGGATTCATGGACAACAGCACTTTAAAAATTTCAATTTTAGCCAGGTGGCGGTGGTTCATGCCTTTAATCCCAGCACTCGGGAGGCAGAACCAGGCAGATCCCTTTGAGTTCGAGGCCAGCCTGATCTACAGAGCAAGATCCAGGACAGGCACCAAAACTACACAGAGAAACTCTGTCTCGAAAAACCAAAAAAAAAAAAATTTCAATTTTTCCATCAAACATCCCTATGAAAAAGTGAAAGAACAACCCACAGAATATACAAAGAACATTTACAATTCAACAATAAAAAGAAAAATCCGCTGGGCGGTGGTGGCACACGCCTTTAATCCCAGCACTCGGGAGGCAGAGCCAGGCGGATCTCTGTGAGTTCCAGGCCAGCCTGGTCTACCAAGTGAGTTCCAGGAAAGGCGCAAAGCTACACAGAGAAACCCTGTCTCGGGGAAAAAAAAAAAAAAAAAGAAAGAAAGAAAAATCCAATGAAATAATAGGCAGAGGATTCCAATCAGCATTGTTCAGACAACCCTCCCCTCTCCCCCGCCGAAAAAATATCTTGTAAGAAGATGCTCAGTATAGCAGCAATCAGGGGATGCAAACCAAAGGGTGAGGGGTACCACACTGCATAACAGAAAATAGCCAATGTGGGAAAGACATGGAGGAAAAAGACCCGCCTATACTGCTTATGGGAATGTAAAGCAGTACAGCTGCTATGCAAACAAGCCTAGAAGTTCCAAACCCCAGTCACAGAACTACTGTATGACCCAGCAATCCTCCCTAGTTACAGCAAAATAAACTCTCACTGGAACTGAAAACAGTTTTCAAACAAAAACTTGTGTATGAATGTTCTCAGCAGTATTATCTATGATAGCCAAGTCATATCTATTAATCAACAGAGAGAATTACAAGACATGATATGTCCATGCAATGGAGTATTGTCCACCCACAAAAAGAATGAAACACTGGTGTCATGTACATGAAACATGGATGAACAATGAAGACATTATACTAACCGAATCAGACAAAAGGCTTCATACTATATGATTCCATTTACATAAAATATCTACAAGAGGCAGATCCACAGAAGCAGAAAGTAAATCACTGGTTTTCAAGTGTTAGAAGAAAACAATACGGCATGACTGCTGATGCGTTTATTTGAGTGACTTAGGAAATGTGAGACGTTTGGTGATTTACACTATAGTAACAGAAAGTTCAAACTACTCCTCTCCCAATGCAAGGAAATCGTGTTAGTTGTTTGCCTCAGTATGACCACAGTACCTCAGGAGATACTCGGGGAAGAGAGTTCACTTTGGCTCATGTTTAGGGATTTAGTCCATCATGACAGAAAAATCACAACACAGCTGTTCCACTCGGAGTGGAGGGAGCATGTGACAGAGGTCATTCATGTCATGGCAGACCAAGAAGCCAAGAAAAAGACAGAAAGTGGGGCCAGGTATCGCCTTCAAAGGCCCACCCCCAGTGATCCACTTCCTCCAGCTAGGCCCCACCCCCAAAGCCTACACCCAAAGTGATGAGGTAGTGACCAAGAGCTAAAACATGACCTAGAAACAGCAGCAGCAGCTGTGGACCAAGTGTTCAAAGCATCAGTCTGTAGGGCACATGAGATTCAAATCATAACAGAAGTTTCTTCCAAGACCACCTGAGAGAGTGAGAAACATGCTGGCTGCATCATGAGAAGGCACAGCAGAACCAGAATGTTCCTCACACCAACAGAGAGCTGACCAGGCCATTCTGCTAGCCCTGTACCTACAAAGTGGGTCAAGAGTCTCCCGCCCACAGCCTTCCTCTGACTCACTGGTGGGAAGCCTGTCCTGTGGGTTATGATTATTTACCCCCCCTGCTGTGTTTGGCAGCCAACCTTTGCAAATTAACTCAGGATGGCATCCAGTGGGCTGCCCCTGGGTCTTAACCCCCC
>CABHPQ010143872.1:0-14072 GCA_902168405.1 Peromyscus aztecus
CCTGCACCTGCACCTGGACCTGCGGGCCGAGTTCGGGCCTCCGGGCCCGGGCCCGGGCAGCCGCGGGTTGAGCGGCACGGTGGTGCTGGAGCTGCGCTGCTTGCTGCCCGAGGGCGCCTCGGAGCTACGGCTCGACTCACACAGCTGCCTGGAGGTGACGGCGGCGACGCTGCGGCGGGGGCAGCCCGGAGACCAACAGCCGATCGCCGAGCCCGTGCCATTCCACACGCAGCCCTTCTCGCACTATGGCCAGGCCCTGTGCGTGGCCTTCCCGCAGCCCTGCCGCGCCGCCGAGCGCTTCCAGCTGGAGCTCACCTACCGCGTCGGGGAGGGACCCGGGGTGAGTGCGCGCGGTGCGCCGGGGCCACAGGCCTTTCCCAACCCTCCTGGCCAGCCTGTGGCCCCTGAGTCTCCCAGAGTCCCAGAGCAGGAAACCTGGCCCTGTTCTGCAGCTTCCGCAGGAGATCCCCAGGCGCCGACTCTCCTCCCCCGGTGGCCGGCTCTGGTTCATGGCCCCCGGGTCCCCACCCTGGGCTCGGAGCTCTCCAGCCGGTGCTGTGTTCCTCCTGCCGCTCCTTCTGCCTTCCTGGCCTCTGTCTGTGGATTTGCCTCTGTCACACACGTGTTAAACCAACTCATCCGCTCTCCTGTGTGTCTTTCCTGGATGAGAAACTTCACACACAAACTTTGTTTGTTTGTTTTTTATATATAATTATCCTTGATGCAGTCTGGACGATGTTGGTTAGTTAGCTAGATGCTGACACGGTCCTTTATTATACTGCCTTTCTGGTTGCACAAGTTCAAACTGCCCTGAAGCCTAGAGAATTATTTTTGCTTCCTCCTTTGAAATCCTGCGTTGGACTTAAAAGAATCCGAGCAAGAATGAGAATGTGTAATTAGAGTAGTCTAGGCTTTATTATAATGTAATCTTCTCTGTTGATCGGTTCTTAAGTCTTAAGGTTTTCCAAGTAAGACAGATATTGGAAGGTAAGGGTAAGAGTACGCAGCGGACATCTGTAAGAGTGACAGCCTCTGGCTGGGTTACAAAGTTCACCAAAGCTCTCTGCAGAGTATTGGAACTTGCTTATCCAACCAGCAGTTTCCACCTTCCTCTTAGACCTGACCCAAGGAGAAGTTCCACTTCCTCCTTCTAAGGCTGGGTGCTAGAACTTGTTAGGGAAACTGAAAGTCAAAAATCACTTGGTGCAACCTAGCCACAAAGGAAAGTCTCCTTCGGTGCCTGGAGGGCGCATCTTCAGTTCCTCCGCTTTATCTTGATTCCTAATTTCCACTGGGAGCTAGAAATGACACAGGATGGAAAAGTTAAACCCTCCCTGAATCTGCCCATTCTAAAGGTGGCATCCAAGGTTAAACAGACATCACGGCTGAGACTGCTGTCTACAGTGGATTGTCCTTCGGACTGTGAGGGTCTTCACCTAAGGCGTTAGCAGACACTCCTGTCCTTTGCAGCCATTCTGATGAGAGTTCTCACCAAGCACTGCAGCATCTTCTCCCAGAATTCACATGGTCTGTAGTGCGCACACACCGTCAGGTTTCTTCATTACATCATTGTTTTCTTCTCATTTAAGAACAAACAAAGCAGCCAGGCGGTGGTGGCGCATGCCTTTAATCCCAGCACTCGGGAGGCAGAGCCAGGCGGATCTCTGAGTTCGAGGCCAGCCTGGGCTACCAAGTGAGTTCCAGGAAAGGCGCAAAGCTACACAGAGAAACCCTGTCTCGAAAAACCAAAAAAAAAAAAAAGAACAAACAAAGCAATATATATATATATATACACATATATATTCATGTATGTGTGTTAAGATATATATATATATATATACACACACACACATACATTATCCCTCCACCATCTTTGCTTATAATATGTATAATAAAGATGTGCTACGCACTTGTATAAATTCTCGACAAAACTGGGTGAATTTTCTTCATGTAAGTGCCTGATACCAGCCAGGCATGATGGCACATGCCAGGAGTCCCAGTACTCAGGAAGCTGAGGCAGGAAGGCTGCAAACTCAACAAGAAAAGGCAGATTAACAGCGTAACTGAGCAGATAGTACACAGCTCTTACACATGCCCTCCACAGTTTCCATCCCCGTTAGCTCAGTTCAGTCAGTACTGATAGACACTAGCTGACATGACAGTACTAACCAGGCTCCACAGGCTTTACCGGCATCTCAGTGTCTTGTTTTGTTTTGTTTTTTAACCTACTTCTTTTTCTGCTTCCTGATCTCAGCCAAAGCAGCACATTGTAGCTAGTTGCGCATCTTTGTTCTTGTTGTTGGGGGGGTGGGGGCAGTAGGGTTTGACCTGTTTCGAGACAGTGTTTCTCTATGTGCTGTGTAGCCTTGGCTGTCCTGGAACTCGCTCTGTAGACCAGGCTGGCCTCGAACTCTCAGAGATCCACCTGTCTCTGCCTCCCGAGTGCTGGGATTACAGGCGTGCGCCACTGTGCTCCGCTGGCTGTGCGTCTTTGGGTTTGTCTTAGCAGCACTGTGATGGTTTCTCAGGCTTTCCCTTTTTTTTTTTTTTTTTTTTTTTTTTTTTTTTTTTTTTTTTTAATGACGTTAACGATTTGGAGGGGTGCTGTTCAGATAAGTCATAGACTGCCCTTTTACTGGAATTTTTCAGATGTTTTCCCTGTGACTAGGCAGGAATTGTGCATTGTAGAGGGGAAATACAGAGGCAAAGTGCCACTTTGATCACGTTGAATTGGGTCTGTATTAATGTGCCACCGGACTGACTGTGTTGGCCTCTGTTACCTACATTGGCTTTTTCTACCATGTCACCTCCTGCCTGCCACACTGCACCGTATTTACAGGAAGACTGGTTACATTTATTGCACTTGGACAAGCGCAGGCAAAGAAAAACCCAGCATCTAATGTGGCTTTCCTCTGCATCTTTAAAACGTCCCAGATCCTTGTTTTCAAAGCCCTTCCTTCTGCCTGCTCAGGCCTCCCTCCTGCTCAGGCCTCCCTCCTGCTCAGGCTTCCCTCCTACCAGCCTATTCAGAGCCTGTGCAGTTCCCAGAGGCTGCATCCAGGCCTGCCTTTCCCCACTCACCTGCTGGAGAAAGGCTTCTCTCTTCCCTTCCAACATCTGACTCTTGCTTGTCCTTAAAGGCCTAAGCAGACAATTTTACTTGACCTGTGATACCTTCCTGGAATAGTGTAATCCATTCTTCAATCTTAAATGGACACACACACACACACACACACACACACACACACACGAACAGTTTTACCTATGTTGTACATGATTTCCTTTTGCTAAGGGCGGAAGTAAGGTTTGTCTCTTTTCATGGTAAAGCCTTAGCTTTCTTAACTAAGAGATAGCCACAGCAATCATAACCTTGGGTACTCAAAAAGGAGATCTGGAGTAACCAAGAAAACAACAGTTGTGCCTTGGAAACTGTCTCCTGATGGTCAGAATGCCAGTTTGTGATTGAATATGCTTGCGCTGCCGATGGGTTGTTCTGCTGGACCAGACCCTAAGGTACCAGGACCCCTCACCACACCTGTACTAAGGTCTGCATCCCCTTCTGGGCTTTTCTAAAGGACCACTGGAAGAGATACCTTAAAGGGGAAAGCCAGTCTACTCAGATACGGGAGAGAATTGGAGTCACCTTGCTCCACGGATGAACCGACTGCCTCTGAAGTATTCATAAAAAGAATACGGGGCTTGCATGTGCTGCACGAAGACTGTCAAAAACAAAAACAAATGGACAGCTCTTAGCTGGTTCTGCTCTTCTGTCAGCAGCGCGAAATCCTGGTTAGACGGGAAACAGTGAGAAGGACGGGATTCCTGAGATGCCATGGGTACGGCAGGGATGCAGTGTCTGCCCTGTGATGTGGGCATGAGACCATGGCAGATTCCAGGGTAGATTAAACCCACAACAGGAGAGGACATTCTGGCCAGGGACAGACTGGCTGGCAGGAAGGTCTTAAGGATTCCCTGAAAATGTCCCGATCGGCCCACTCCTTTCTCTGTTCATGAGCTGTCTGTTCTGAAGCGCCCCTCTGTTCTCTTAGGTTTGCTGGTTGGCTCCTGAGCAGACAGCAGGAAAGAAGAAACCCTTTGTCTACACCCAGGGCCAGGCGGTGTTAAACCGAGCCTTTTTTCCTTGCTTCGACACTCCTGCAGTGAAATGCAAGTATTCGGCTCTTATTGAGGTAAGGTGACTTAACTTAGTGTGTTTGCCCTTGGGATCATGAATGAGGGTGGCTCAGCAGTTAAGAGCACTTTCTGCTCCTCCAGAGGACTCTAGTTTGGTTCTTAGCACCCACATCTGGTGGCTTACAACTGTCGATGACTGTTTCCAGGGGACCCAGCACCTCTGGGCTCCATGGGCACCTTCATTTATATGTATGTAGCCACACACACACACACACACACACACACACACACACACACACATCTACATATAATTAAAACATAATAAAATAGGGGCTAGAGAAATGGTTCAGTGGTTAGGAGCACTGGATGCTCCTCCAGAGGACCCAGGTTCAATTCGCATGTAGGTAAAATACCCATACACATAAAAAAACAAATAAATCTTATTTATTTATTTATTTATTTTTTAAATTACACTCATGATATTCATTAATTACACTCATGATATTAATCACATTTGTGGTATTCATAGATTACATTTGCAGTATTCATTCAATTATATATATATATAATTTTTTTTTTTAATTTTAAATGCCGAATGTCATTTATTGAAGGGGGGAGGAGGTCTTAAATACAGGCTTACAGCACAATGGGAGGACCCCGGAGGGCAGAAGTTCACTACTGATGTTTTACAATCTTGCGTCTGGGCTGGAGAGATGGCTCAGGGGTTAAGAGTGCTGACTCTTCTTCCAGAGGACCTGAGTTCAATTCCCAGCACCCACATGGCAGCTTATACCTGTCTACAACTCCAGTTTCAGGGGATCCCCACACCCATGGCAAAAACACAAATACACATAAAAATAAAAATAAAATATATATTAAAAAAAAAAAAGAAAATCTTGCGTCTAAGCTGTTAACACCCATTATTCAGGAGGGTGGAACCTGGCAGGGAATTAGCATAGGGAGGATATCAAGGTCAAGGTCCGCTAGCAAGGCAACAGTTAAAAAACAGTTTAAAAAAAAAAACCCAAACAACATAATAAAATAAATGTTTTGTTTTGGGTTTTAATGTTAAAAAAAAAAAAAAAAAAAAAGCCAGGCATGGAAGTACATGCCTGTAATCCTAGCCTTGTGAGGCAAAGGCATAAGAATCATGAGTTCTGTGTATCCTGCATATTGGGCGTCAACAGCTTAGATGCAAGATTGTAAACATCTGTAGTGAACTTCTGCCCTCTGGGGTTCTCCCACTGTGCTGTAAACCTGTATTCAAGACCTCCTCCCTCCTTCAATAAACGGCATTCAGCATTAAAAAAAAAAAAAAGAAAGAAAAAACAAAAAAAAAAAACCAACAAATGTATAGTAAGCTTACAGATAGAGCTCACATCTGTTTAAAAAGGACACCTCAAGAGTGCTAGACAGAAAGTGTATATGTATTCATATTTCTAAAGAGCAAGTCCATGGTTTAGATCAGTAATCACTCAAAGATTTATTCCTATTGTGGGAATTCCATAATATACACAAAAGTTTTTGTAAGTAAGTACTCTGTAGGCGATGTATAGCACAAATATCATTTGAGTTTAACTAGCTGCAGAAGTGGGAAGGGGGTGGTGAGTATCCTAAGGGATTTCTGGTCTTAAGTAATGTGCAGACCTACAAATTACTATACTAAAGGATGCATGACTCAATCTATGATTCTTTGAACAAAGAACTTTTTATTTCTATTTTTGTTGATTTCTTTGTATGTATTCATTATGGGACGGGTATGATATGTGTGGCAATCAAGAACTTGCAAGAGTTGATACTTTTCGTTCCACCATGTGATTCCCAGAGACTGAAAGGTTTTCAGCCTCACTAGGAACTGTTTTTACAGACTGAGCCATATGGCTGGCCCAGCAATGTGTTTTTTTAAATAAAAGTAGCTTTTAAAAAAATAGAATAGGCCGCTTGGTGGTGGCGCATGCCTTTAATCCCAGCACTTGGGAGGCAGAGGCAGGTGGATGTCTGAGTTCGAGGCCAGCCTGAGCTACAGAGTGAGTTCCAGGAAAGGTGCAAAGCTACACAGAGAAACCCTGTCTCAAAAAACAACAACAACAACAAAAATAGAATACATTTTTTTTTAAGGAAAAGAAGACTTGTAAAGTGGTTCTGTTAAAAAGAAATACTTAAGAACTCAATAAAAAGAATCTAGTGCTCGGTTGTCTGAAAGTAAAAGGTTCATGTTGGAATTGAACAATATTAAATTACTCTGGTCTGTTTCTGATATGGCTGAATTCTCTTAGTAGTGGTGCTCAGTTTGCTTTTTAAGGCACTGGAATTTGAGGGAGTGGAGTTTCTTGAGTAACCCTGACTGTGTCCTGGAACTCACTCTGTAGTCCAGGCTGGCCTCAAACTCAGAGATCCACCTGCCTCTGCCTCCCATGTGCTGGGATTAAAGGCGTGCGCCACCACCTGGCTAAGGCACTGGAAATTAAAAGGAGCAACATTTATTTTCTAAGATAGTCTTTTGTATTATCTTTTTATTACTGTGACAGATAACAAATAAACAGCTTATAAACAAACAAAAAAAGAATCATGAGTTCATGCCAGGTGGTGGTGGCGCATGCCTTTGATCCCAGCATTCAGGGGGCAAAGGCAGGTGAATCTCTGAGTTCAAGACCATCCCGGTATACAGAGTGAGTTCCAGGACAGCCAGGACTAAACAGAGAAACCCGTCTCCAAAAAAGAGAAAAGAAAAGAAAAGAAAAGAAGAAAAAAAGAAAGAAGGAAAGAAAGAAAGAAAGGAAAGGAAAGGAAAAAAAGAAAAGAAAAATCATGAGTTCAATGCCAGCCTAGGCTACCCAGTCAGATCTTGTCTCAGAGAAATATAGAGACAGAGAATATAATTTCAGGCCCATCAGGTCCCATTTTGGTTAATAAATTATTACATTGATCCAGTGTATCTGAAATCCAGAATCTGAATTTTTTTTTTCCTTTTAAAGCTTTCCATCTGCAGATTTTGTTGTTTGAGACAGCATCTCACCATGTAGCCCTGGCTGGCCTGGAGTTCGCTGTGTAGACCAGGCTGGCTCAGACGCTCAGAGAACCCCTGGCTCCTGAGTGCTGGTATTAAAGACATGTGCTGCCATGCCTGGCCCATGGACAGAAATTCTACACAGTTCAAGCTCCATCAGCGTAAGGTTTTTGAAGCCTTCCTGTTCTCCAGGATGAACTCAGAGTTGTTACCATCACTGTGCAGGTTTCTCATCCTACTATTCTTCAAGTCGGTCGAAAGAACCTTTATGCCAGGCATGGTAGTACATATATCTAATTCAAGCACTCAGAACGCAGAGGGTGGGGATGGGGGGGTCAGCTACACAGAACCGTCAGGAGTTCCAGGTCAGCCTGGTATGCACAGCAAGTTCCAGGCTAGCCAGGGCTGTGTAGCAAAATTTTTCCTCAAAAAGAACAAGGCAATAGACAAACGAACGGAGGAGACTCTCCAGGTGAGGCTTCCTACGCTTTCTCTGTTACCAGGTCCCAGATGGCTTCACAGCTGTGATGAGCGCGAGCACTTGGGAGAAGAGAGGTCCAAATAAGTTCTTCTTCCAGATGGACCAGCCCATCCCCTCCTATCTGATAGCTTTGGCCATTGGAGATCTGGCTTCAGCTGAGGTTGGACCCAGGTAAGAAACACACCCAGCGGGCAAGATGGGGTTTGACCCCAGAGGCAGGGGTGACTCTGGCCCAGTGGTCCTGCTGAAGTGGCTCTTGGGACAGTGTGGAATCCTGTGTCTGTTGTCTTCGGGTCCTGAGGAGGCTGGCGGACGGTCTTGTTTTTCTCTCCTTCCTCTCCGCCTCTCCGTTTCCCCTCCCTCCATGTGTAAGCCTGTTGTCTGCAAGGAGACCACCTGTCCTGCTAGCGTAGCCGCAGCTGCTGGAGCAGAGGCTCATGGGTGGGCGCAGCTGCCCGAGGTAGTTCCAGAAGACTGATCTCGACTAGTAACTTTCAGTACTGAGTGCCCTTCTAGCCATGGTATTATACCCCTGTGCCGAAGCCCATTTTTCTCCAGCTTTGATTTCCTTGTCTTTTTGTTTTGTTTTTCGAGACAGAGTTTCTCTGTGTAGCCCTGACTGTCCTAGATCTCACTCTGTAGACGAGGCTGGCCTTGAGCTCACAGAGATCCGCCTGCTGGGATTAAAGGCGTGCACCAACACCACCTGGCCTCATTGCATCCCCCCCCCCCCCCCCCGTACTGTATCTTTTTAAAAATTTATTAATTTTTATTTTATGTGCATTAGTATTTTGCCATGAGTGTCGCGTCCCCTGGAACTGGAGTTACAGACAGTTGGGAGTGGCCATGTGGGGCCATGTGGGTGCTGGGACTTGAACCCAGGTACTCTGGAAGAGCAGTCAGTGCTCTTAACTGCTGAGCCATCTCTCCAGCTCCCTCCTTGCATTCTTTAAAAAAAAAAAAAGAAAGGACTGTCCTTTCTGCCTGCTGCTGATGCCTCGGTCTAGATGTATGTTTTGTTGTCCTGATACTGGGTAGATTTAATGGAGACAAGAAAGTATTTTGTACAGTTTCTTTCTTTTTTGAGACAGGGTTTCTCTGTGTAGTCCTGGCTGTCCTGGAACTTGCTCTGTAGACCAGGCTGTCCTCGAACTAACAGAGATCCCTCTACCTCTGCCTCCCGAGTGCTGGGATTAAAGGTGTGCGCCACCACCGCCCGGCTGCCACTGTTTCTTGAGATAAAAACTTTGGCCATGAGCTGGGCATAGTAGCACACACCTGTAATCCCAGCTACTAGTGATGCTGAGACAGAAAGTCTCCAGTTCAAAGCCAGCCTGGGCCGTATAGAATACTACAGCCTGTCTAAAACAGAGAGAATAGGTTTTCAAAATTTTCATGTCATCTACCTCTGCAGCTTAGTCCTGCTGTGAAAGGGTCAAAGGTTGGATTGCAAAGCACAGGCCCCTTTTCGGCTCTCTTGTTCCTTAGCTCTGAAGGTAGTGGTGTCTTCTATAAGACTCATTACAAGCTCATTTTTTTTTTTTTAATAGCAAGGCTCTGCACCACTAGCAGTATCATAAATTACACCAGCTCCTAGGTGTCAGGTAGGATAATAAGCAGGATTCCATTGGTTATCCAACACACACATTCAGAAAAGTGCTAGTCCTGATTGTTGTTGTTTTGATGTGCTGAGGGTCAAACCCAGGACCTTGAGCGTGCTAGATAGACCAGCACTCTAACCCTGAGCTAACCCCAGCACTACAATGCCAATTTTGAAAGAGAAGGCGTTACCCTCTTCCTAATAGACAGGGAGGTCATCTTTGCAACCAGGGGAAAAAGTTAAGAAAAGCTATGTGGTTTGAGGATGTGTTTGCCCTAACAAATGTTCTGTTTACCAAAGTATGAAGTAGGCAGAGGCAATAGGAGTTCTTTGAGTTTGAGGCCATCCAGTGCTACACAATGAGACTCCATCTTAAAAACAAACCAAGTATATGAACGAATCATAATGGGAATATGACAGGTTCTAAGCTTATCATATAACTGACACAAAAGCATGTCAAACAAGGTAACATGATCTATGTAACTAGTGATGATGATGGTTTGGGGATGTAACTCAACTAATAAAATGTTTGCCTTGCATGCATGAAACTCTGGGTTTGATCCCCAAAACTGCATAAGCCAGGTATGGTGGCACAGGGCTGTAATCCCAGCACTTTCAAAGTGGAGGCAGAAGAATCCAAAGTTCAAGGTCCTCCTCAGCCACATAGAGATTTGGAGAGCAACCTGGGCTCCATGAAACCCTGTCTCAGAAAACAAAACAAAAAGAAGTAAGCTAATGTTGGTGGCATCTCCTTCCCCTGTCTGGGAACAGCCATTGTTCCCAGCCATTGTTCACATCCCAGGGGTCTCGTGCTCTATATTAAACACGAGGTTCTTTTGTCACAGGATCCCTCCTATCCCAGGTGGGCCCCGGCACCACAAGAGGATACTGGGTAGAAAGTGGAGGGTGGACCCCAATGGTCCTTTTGTGGATGCTCGCTCCTAATCTTTACCCAGACTCAGTGAGGTTGATAATATTTGTATCCATGTGTGGACAGTCAAACTGAGGCTATGACTACAGACTTACGCAAGGTTGAGGCTCAGGCCTTGGCTCAAGGGGTCCTGAATCGTGGTGTCAGCTCATCCCCAGAGCCATAACTGGTCTCAGCCCTGGCTCTCTCAGCCTTGACTCTCTCAGCCCTGACTTTTTTTTTTAAGCTATACCAGTATGCTTGGTACTTTATTTACTTACTAAACAATACAAATGATTAATACGAAGTCAAAGGGAGTATTTGCTTGAATGATGGGCATATAGACGTATAGAAGCTAGTGTTATCCTAAATCACATCCAGGGGTGTTCATTATTTCACCAACAAATAGGCAATAAAGATGTGTGTCACGATTAATTGCAATTAGTTCAAATTCTCTCTTCCCATATCCCATTAAAGTGTAGACATTTACATTAGTGATTTCCCTATTTACTCTAGCTTAAGGTACAAAATTGGCCCACATCTCCTTACAGAATTTATATTTCCATTTTCCTTTAGTGCCTCTCTTTCATTTGTATTCCCTGGGAAGTAAATCCAAACATTCGCTCTTCCTAGGCTTCCACGAGGTGGTAGTGCTAAAAATAGACAGGCACCTGGACTAGGAATGCAGACTCACCTTCATCTATGTCTAGATGAACAAACGCCAGGCTATGAGTCAGCCCTGCCTGACTTTTGCCTGACTGTGTCTTCTTGATGGTGATGGTGCGTCTCGATCCTCACCTGTTTTCATGTCTTTACTCTTTGGTTGGTTGCTTGAGACAGGGTCTTCCTGTGTAACCCAGCCTGGCTTCCAGCTCTCAATCCTCCTGCCTCAGCCTCCCAAATGCTGGGATTAAAGGGCCAGCAAGATAGCTCATTGGGTAATGGTGCTTGCCACCAAGGCTGATAATCTGAGCTCAATCCTTGGGACCTCCACGGTAGAACTTGAGGACTTCCCCATGCACATTGTGCGGAGCACATGTGTGCATGGCACATACATATCATACATTCACATCAATAAACATAATAAAAATGTAAATGCTAGTATTATAAACGTATACCACCTTTCTCACTGTTTCTCATTTTTTATGAAATTCAAATTATAAAAACTTCAAGGGACCATATGTTGAACATTGTAAACACACCTGCTTTGTCATACTAATTTTATTTATACATGGGCTTGTTTTTGTTTATCCTGGATCATTTTTAAAATTACATAAATTACATTTACTTTTGTTGTTGTTTTGGTTTGGGTCTTTGTTTGTTTGTTTGTTTTTTGAGACAGGGTTTCTCCATGTAGTTTTTTTGGTGCCTGTCCTGGATCTCGCTCTGTAGACCAGGCTGGCCTCAAACTCACAGAGATCCGCTTGCCTCTGCCTCCTGAGTGCTGGGATTAAAGGCGTGTACCACCGCTGCCCGGCTTGGTTTGGTTTTTTTGAGACAGGGTTTCTCTGTGTAGTCCTGACTGTCCTGGAAGTAGCTCTGTAGACCAGGCTGGCCTTGAACTCACAGAGATCCGCCTGCCTCTGCCTCCTGAATGCTAGGATTAAAGACGTGCACTACCACTGCCCTGCTCACTTACATTTATTTGTGTACGTTTATGTGTGCATGTGTGCACAGAAATGCATGCATGAGCACTGTGGTGTACATGTTGATCAGAGGATACTAGCCAGACTCACTTTTCTCTCTCCACTATGTGGGTCTCAGAACTCAGGTCATCAAGCTTGGCAGCAGGTGCTTTTAACCCCTGAGCCATCTCGCTGGCCCCATTCTAGACCTTTTAAAGGTGAGGAAATCATAGTGCCCTCTGAGGAATAAAGCCCATTCTAGCTATGAAGTAAAATCACAATACCATTTGGCACCTAAAAGAACTGGCAACTTTCCCATTAATATTGATAGGTTTCTCTCAGAAGACTTTTTTTTAAAAGATCTATTTATTTATTTAATGTGCACTGGTGTTTTGCCTGTATATACTCTGTGTGAGGGTGTCGGATACTCTTGAACTGGAGTTACAGTCGTGAGCTGCCATGAATTGAACATGGGTCCTCTGGAAGAGCAGCCAGTGCTCTTAACCACTGAGCCATCTCTCCAGCCCCTCAGAAGACAAATTTTAGTTCCAGAGATTCTATTATCAGGTTTGTGTGTGTGAGAGAGGGTGGGGGGAGGAGGAAGGTCTCATTGTGTGGCCCTGTCTGGCTTCCCTGGAACTCTCCATGTAGACCAGGCTGGCCTGGAACTCACAGAGGTCTATCTCCCTCTGCCTCCCAAGTGCTAGGATTGAAAGGGTGTACCACCGCCACACCCAATTATTATCAGAATTCTTTCATCTATCCTATAAATAAGAAGAAGGAAAGTAATTGTATCATGTTATAAAGGCCTCTTATATTCCACCCTTTTTAGTTGCTATTATTTTGTTTTGGAATAGGGTCTCACCCTATAGCTCTAGCTGTCTTGGAACTCTCAGCAATCCTCCTGCTTCAGCTTCTTCAGTGCTGAAATTATGGACCCGCTTCATATATATTCTGTTTTATTTCGTCTTCACTTTTGCAGCATTGAATTCAGCGTGGAAGCCATGGACTTCATGTCCTGTTGCCTAGAGGGGCTGACTGGCACCTCCCCAAGGCGATCTTAGAGTCTCATACCCAGGCATGATGAGCAGCCTTTGGGGGCTAAGCAAAGGGTGATCTTACCTCTCCTGTCTGCGTGGCCGGACACGTGGCCACATTGCATTGGCTCAGATATGGGAGCAAGGGCAGTGTCTTACTGTGGTTCTACACAGGTGGTTCATGTGGCTGCCACAGCATTCTCTAAGCATTCTTCTGCCTCTCTGTGCTTAGGAGCCGGGTGTGGGCAGAGCCCTGCCTCCTTGAAGATGCCAGGAAGGAGTACAGTGGGGTGATAGAAGAATTTCTGGCAACGGGAGAGAAGCTTTTCGGACCCTATGTTTGGGGAAGGTGTGGTATCAGTGAACAGATGTGTTTTGTGAAACCGAGTAGCTGTTTCCCACATTCCTGGGGCTGCTTCCCTTCCTTCCGTCTCCTAGAGCAAGGCTTTCCCATCCCAGAAACGCAGGGCAGGAGGAAGCCAAGAGGGAGGGACGAGCCAGGCTCCAAGTGGATGCTTTGTTAGAAAGGACCTGGGAGGAATGGTTTTTGAAGTGCTGCCGAGCTAGAGGTGGGAGAGTGGAGAAGGCCAGGGCCTCTGACCATGCCCTTCCCCTGTGCGGGAGGTTACTTTAACATCTTCAAGCTGCGGGCTTGAAGATACAGGCTGGGCTTTGTGACCCCAAGTTGGCCTCCGGTGAGGTGAGTGTGAGGGAGCTGAGAGCATGCTCACACTTTTAAAGGCAGCATGCTCATGGAGGCGGACACGGAGGCAGGGAAGCTTCCCGGGAAGGACCCGGGGGCCCAGGCTTCATTTTCAGCGCTGGGCCTGAAGTTGATTCTGTCACTTTAGCGGCTGCAGCCTTGGATCTCTGAGGCCGGGGAGGTGAGGTCTGCTCTGGAGTCAGGGCCTCATGTGACCTCCAGTTTCTTGGCAGGTATGACTTGCTCTTCATGCCACCGTCCTTTCCGTTTGGAGGAATGGAGAACCCTTGTCTGACCTTTGTCACCCCCTGCCTACTGGCAGGGGACCGCTCCTTAGCGGACGTCATCATCCATGAGATCTCTCACAGTTGGTTTGGGAACCTGGTCACCAATGCCAACTGGGGGGAGTTCTGGCTCAACGAGGGCTTCACCATGTATGCCCAGAGGAGGATCTCCACCATCCTGTTTGGTAAGGCGCCATCCTTCCAAGTACCTGGCCCCATTCTTTTTTTCCTTCCTTCCTTCTTTCCTTTCTTTCTTTCTTTCTTTCTTTCTTTCTTTCTTTCTTTCTTTCT
>CABHPQ010143873.1:15596-41874 GCA_902168405.1 Peromyscus aztecus
GGATCTCTGTGAGTTCGAGGCCAGCCTGGGCTACAGAGTGAGTTCCAGGAAAGGCGCAAAGCTACACAGAGAAACCTGTCTCAAAAAAAAAAAGAGTTTGAGTGAGAATGTCCCCCCCGCCCCCATAGGCTCAGGAGTTTGAACACTTGGTCCCCAGTTGGTGGCACTGTTTGGGGGAGACTATGGAACCTTTAAGACGTGGAACCTTGGGGAGGCAGCAAGTCACTGGAATGGCCTTGGAGGGTTTATGCCCTGGCCATCTCCAGCTGGCTCACTGCTTCTTGTTCGTATTGAGGGTGTGATTCTTAGCTTGCTGCTCCAGCAGCCTGCTGCCATGTCTTCCCATCATGATGAACTGTCTCTCTGGAACTGTAATCCAAAATCAACTCTTCCTTCATAGGTTGCGTTTGGTCACAGAGTTCTGTCACAGGAGCTAAAAGAAGTTGGTACCCACAGCATCTTTCCTGGAACCTTCCTCTTCCTCTCCCTCCATGTTCAGTCCATCAGCAAGGCTTGCCCATTCCATCTTCATAATGCACACACTGGACTTGTAGCAGCCTTAAAAACAAACCAATGTGGATGTGAGGACATGGAGGGGGCAGTTTGACAGAAAGCTTTCTCTTCAGGAAGGCTGAGGAAGAAATGGAGTGACAGTCTGAGGTTTGACTGGGTAAGAAGAAGAATTTAGGTCTCAGAGTTTGAAAAGATGGGAAAACCTAAGTTTAAAATGCATAAGATAAAGACAAATAAAAATGAAACAAACAAACAAACAAACAAAACCTCAGGTGGTTGCTTGGCACATACCTGTAATCCCAGAAGCAAGGCGATCTCTGAATTCAAGGTCAGTTTGGTCTACAGAGCAAGTTCTAGGGCAGCCAGGGCTACACAAAGAAACTCTGTCTCAAAGAACAGCAACAACAACAGAAAGGAAAAGAAAACTACTACAACAAAAGCATCTTGTTGGGCTAGGATTGTAGCTCAGCTGGCAGATACACACCTTCCTGACACGCAGAAGGCCCTGGGTTCAGTCTCCAGTACTATACAAAACTGGATGTATTGGTGCACACCTGGAATCCCAGCTCTAGGGAGGCAGAGACTGGAGGATCAGAAGTTCAAAGTCATCCTTGGATACTTAGTGAGTTTGAGGCCGGGCTAGGCTAGAAGTCCTGTCTCAAAGTAATACAGAAAAATACACTGTGTGTTCTTACTCTGCCCCCCCCCCCAGCACTGAGAAGAACCAGAGTGGACTCTGAGTGGTACACATAGATCACAAAGTTGGCCCTGGTGAGACTGACTGCAGATAGGCTCAGGAACTCTTAGACAGGTGGTTGTCGTCTTGGATGCCCTGGTGTTTTCCTGGAGGCAAAGTGGCTCCAGGAATATGAAGCAAGTAGCTGGGCCGGGGGCAGGAGACTGACGGGTGGTGGGGGCTTGTTCTTTGAGTCTGCAGACCAGTAGCTGGGTGTTTTTATGGTGCAGGAACCCTTTAGTCAAGGTCCAGGAAGGCCTTTCAGAGGAAGAAGATATGAGCAGAGAGACAGAGGATGAGGAAGAATTCATTATTGACACCTGACCACAGACTCAGCAGAGCTGAGGCGGAGGCTGGGCTCCCTTGAGATGATGCCATGTATGGACTTGTAGCATGAATCTTAAGAAGTCTTATTAATAAAAACAAACCTGGAGCCAGGTATTGGGGTGAATGCTGGAAGATCAGAGAAGCAGAACAAGCCACAGCCACCTCACCTTGCCAATTCCTCAGCTGATCCTGTTTCCTCAGACCGGATGCCTCTGAGGTCTCATCCAAATAGATCTCAGCTGAACTGTTGCTCAAAAGCCTAAAAGCTTAACCAGCATCTAGTTCTTCATCCTCACGCCTTAAATACCTTTCTGCTTTTTGCCATCAGTTCCTGGGATTAAAGGCGTGAGTCACCATGCCTAGCTGTTTCCAGTGCAGCCTTGAACTCACAGAGATCCAGGCGGATCTCTGCCTCTGGAATGCTAGGATTAAAGTCTTGTGTGCCACTATTTTCTGGCCTCTATATCTAGTGGCTGTTCTGTTCTCTGACCCCAGATAAGTTTATTATGGTGCACAATATTTTGGGGAACACAATACCACATGGACTGTTTTTGTCACTGCTGTGGCAACACTCCTGATAAAAGCAGATTAAGGAAGACTTGATTACGGCTCCGACAGTCCATAATGGTGGAGAAATCAAGGCAACAGGTGTGTGAGGCAGCTGGTCACGTTGCTTCTGCGGTGAGAAAGCTTAGGGAGAGGAATGCTGCGGCTTCAGTGAACTTTGTGTTTTAAATTCAGTCTCCTCCCCCCACGCCCCCACATTCAGCGTGGCTCTTCCTTCCTTAGTTAAATCTTTCTGGAAACACTCTTATAGATGTACCCAGAGGTGTGTTGCCATGGTGATTTTAAATTTCATCAAGTTGAGCGTCAAGATTAGCCATCACAAGATGGGACGGGTTTTCTTTCTGACCTGAAGATGCTATAATTCCAAGGCCACGGGCAGGTGCTCTGGCTCTATAAGTACCAATCGTCAGATTCTGATAAGAGTCAATATGCTTCCCATTAGCTGGGAACTGGGCAGGGGTGGGGGAAGAGGGATGAGAGGGTAGTCCAGACAACTACATCAGTTCTACCCAGGTATCAGTTTCCCTTCCCTAGAGAGGGTTTGCTCAAATGTCCCCAAAGAAACCCTTGCACGTACCTCCTTCATAAGCCCTGCATCTTTATCAAAGAATAAGGAAGTCGAGTTTCGTTTCCTCTGTCCTAAGTACAGCTCTACCACCTATTGGCTGGGGACTTGGGCAGACTGCCTGATGATTGCAAGTCTGACCAGAATTCAGTTTTCCTGGAGGAGTCACATAGATAGGAGAAGAGAAATAGTAAGTTGCTTTCCAGCACTTGGAGCTAGAGTCCCACTGTCCCCAAGGGGGCTTGTGACTCATCTCCATGGGACAAATAAGCTGAGGACTGGCAGCGTTGTGGCTGCCCCAGAGGGAAAGACAGCTACTTGGTCTGTTTGGAGATCTGAGAGCCCTGGCATCCCTGTGTTGCAGAGAAAACAGAGAAGAGAAACTCAATGAGGAGATAGTGGAGGAAGATCCCACAATGTAGTCGGTGTGTATGGTGGTTTGAGAAAATATAGCCCCCAACGGGAGTGGCACTGTCAGGAGGTGTGGCCTTGTGGAGTAGGTGTGGAGGAAGTGTGTCACTCTGGAGGAGGGCTTTGAGGTCTCATATGTGCTCAGGATACCACCCAGAGTCTCAGTCTACTTCCAGTTGACTGCGGATCAACATGTAGCAGCTCCTTCTCCAGCACCATGTCTGCCTGCACCCGCCGCCGAGCTCCCCGCCATGACAATAGTGGACTAAACCTCTGAAACTGTAAGCCAACACCTCAAATGTTTTCCTTTTTAAGAGTTGCCGTGGTCATGGTGTCTCTTCACAGCAATAGAAACCCTAACTACGACATATATGTCCAATAATCTTCAGCCTTTATGGGGTAGTGGCCTTTTGATAGGCTCAGAACTGAGCCACAGCTCCTGGCTTGCTCACTGATGGGCCTTGCCTAAAGTCAGTTCCCAGTTAGAGGCACCTGGGGAGCTAAGAGGCCCTGTGTCAAGAATGCTGCTGTCTCCTTTGTCCTCGCTAACCCTCAGTCACCCATCATGAGCAGTATGTGTCCTGGTGACTTTCCCATACAGAGGCTGGTTGTGGTGATAAGGAAGGAAATCTCCCCCACTCCCTCTCCCAGAAGGCCAGCAAGACCTCTCTTCCATTTCATGGCTATATTGCTAGTCACTAAAGAGAAACAGACATGTCACAAAACCAACATACCTAATGCTACCAGAGATTTTAGGGTCAAAGCCTAAACTTCAGCAGCACCTACAAGCTAGACTCAGCCACCTGTTCTCAATATGCCAATTAAAGATACGAGTAACAGTGAAAAACAGAGCTTTGTTAAAAAGTGGAATGCAGCCAGGCAGTGGTGGTGCACGCCTCTAATCCCAGCACTCGGGAGGCAGAGGCAGGCAGATCTCGGTGAGTTCGAGGCCAGCCTGGTCTACAGCGTGAGTTCCAGCACAGGCTCCAAAGCTACACAGAGAAACCCTATCTCAAAAAACAAAACAAAACAAAACAAGAAGTGGATTACAGTAGTCCAGTGACCCCCAAGACTATCCTCGGCTCTGTCAGAGTTCCACATTTAAATAGGGGACAAGAGATACGTGTAAGTAGGTGGCCTTGGTCAAAGTGTGGTCCTACCCACGACTGGGTCATAATTACCTCTGCTTCTGCCCTGCCAAGTGGCTCACCGAGTTGCCAGAACTGTAAGAGCTCTTCCTGGGAGGCAGGTTACTCCTCTGGCTGACGCCAGGCCTTTGGCCTTTCTCTCCCTCCTGCATGAGATTCCTGGGGAATTTTAATTTTCTATAGCTCATTGTTTCAGTAGTCAGGCTTGTGTGTCACCCCACATCCTTATTCCCATCAGGAAGGTTACCCCAGGAGGTTATAGAATGTAAACAGCCTTTAACCACTCTGGTCCCTCGTCCGTATCCACCCATCCCTCATGTGTTTGTCCATGCCTTCATTTATGTAAGGAACACTTACAGGGCACCTGTTCACCCCACCAATCGAGAATAAGACCACTACCACAGTTTAAAGCCAAATTTGAAGCATGCTCTAATTAAATACTGGCCAGGTAGATGGGCTCTGGCCAGGTCCATACCCATGTTCCTGAGAAATGGCCCAGAATCACAGTTTGTAGCTCCTTAAGAAGGGAAACCCATAATTCATTGCATTTCCCATCAGGTCCAATCAGGGGCAAGCACGCATCCTGATGTACATCCAGCCTGTGTACCTTCTGACCACACGTGATCAAGCACATTAGTGCAGATGGGTCAAGCAAACTTGTTTAGGGGAGTGAAAACATGTGACTTGTTATCTCCTGTAAACAATAGCCTCCAGCATTTCAGGAACTATCTGTCCTTAGGCCAGGGGCTTTCAGATCAGAGGCATCTTTGTTTCATGGATCTCTTAGACATAGTAATTAAAACTTAAAATGTAACTTTGACTTTCATATTCCCCCCTTGAGTTGTATCCTGAGTCAAATCCTTGACTGTGTGATGGTTACTTGTTTATATTGGGATCTAATAACCATCAGCATAATGGTACCCAGACAGGAATTATCATTTAGTTAAGGCATCAATGATACAAGAGCCAACAGCAATTAGCAGAAGCAGAAGGGCCAAAGGCCCTGTGATGACTGACAGAGTTCCTAATTAGAAGGAACCTAGAAATGAGAATGGGGACCAGTCATGTACTTCATCTCAGGTCCCCTATGATAGGGAGTTTCCTTTTGATCTAACATTCCAGCCTGTTGAGGGACAAGGGATGATGTGTTCTCTTCTGTAATTACTTCCTTCTGAAACTAGGACATTGTTGTCAGGGACCAGGAAGGCTTAGAATGCTAATCAAAGGCAAGGAGGGAATTCAGGCAATGGGGCATTTATTCATCTGGTTCGCTGACCCAGCTGAAGAGATGGGGTGCAATCACATCAGCTGGACTGGTCCATATCAACTTTCAGCAAGTCCAGAGCTCACAGTCATTTGGAGCAGGTTGTAGTCAGCAATTGATGCTTGGATGTGTCTGTCAGCCAAGTGGAAACCTGCTGAGGTAGATACAGACTAAAAACAGAAGTTAAAATTTAGGAACTTAACGGAAAATCTTACATTTGGAACTTTCAGGCCCATAGTCCTAGTAATTGGAGAAGAGGAGTCCTAAGGCCAGAGGGGGGAGAGGGAGAGAGAGAGAGAGAGAGAGAGAGAGAGAGAGAGAGAGAGAGAGAGAGAGAGAGAGAGAGAGATTTCATCCTCAGGAACAGATAGATGGGGAAACGTAGGCTGTACCTCTCTGGAGTCCTTTTGATGTGTAAAAAGTGGATTCCAGTCTTATTCTTGATTCTCTGAAGCTTACATGATTTTTTTAAGTTTACAAAAAGACATAAAAGTTTTAGATATTATCAGCATTACCAATCTGTACTGAAATCTACATTGTAGAAAAAGCAGATGCTATGGGCCACAGGAATATATCATAAGAACTCAGCTGGTTATGGCAAAGCCACCACCTGAAGGGATCAAGGAATTCCTTCAGAGAAAGCCAAATTCCAAGGAGCATTTGGTGTTACTTGGCTTATTATATATCAGCTGTCTTCTGTTATGAAAATCATGTGTGCCTTCATAGTTTTCCCAATTGATTTTTCCCTAAGAATTGCTAACAGTGTGGACTGATCACTCTCTGGACATATACATTCAAGGTATTTGGAGAACAGCCTCAGGAAAGGCTTCCTTCCCCCCAGCCCATCCATTTCTCCCCTTTCAGCACTGGAATCAGGTATCTCCCTTAGCCACATTCAAGGACTAAAGAAATAGCAGTCCAGACCACCACATGCTAGTCTCCTGATTTAAGGTAAATTCCACAAGGAGATACCACCTAGGTCAGGTGAACCTTAAATAATAGATTTACACAGTTTAGCTCGGACCCTCCTTTCTTACAGCCTTACTAACTTTATAGACCCCTAACTCCTTACCTAACCACTTCTAGGAATATTTAGATAACCTTCTGCACTGACAGCTATGCTCAGCCAGAACCCCAGTTCAAGCCTCCCTGTAATTATCGTCATTGGCAGCATCTGGCCAGGTCCATCCCCAGATGGAGGAAAGTACCTTATCAGAGATACCTCTGTACTCTCTAAGAACAGACTTAAGCATCCAGGCTACCCATTTGAGAAGGCCTGGCGGATGTGCCAATTAAGCTTAACTTCCTGCTTTCCTAAATCTTACCTCTAGTTCCAGATCTCCCTTTAACTATCACCAGAGGCATCTAGCTGTACACAGGTTGCCTAGTGACTGAGCACACTTTCCCCCACCCTGCAGAAAAATGGCAGATAGCTTGGACAGATAGGAGCCACAGGAAAAAAGAAGGCAGTTTTATTCTCTTTCATTTACCTAGCAGCTTATAGATTCTTAACATTTTCTACCAATCACGTTTAAGATTATAGTTGAGTACATAAGATCCCTCTTCTTAGATATTACCTGAATTTAGCCTTTAGTTAATTCATTTCCCCATTGGTCACTTCCCTTTTGGGTTGCAAATGAAAATTAACAATTACTGCCCCTCTATGTGATTCTTATCACCCCTCTGTTTGACCCTGGAAGCCTGGCATTGCACTGCCAAGGGATTACTGCTTGTAAGTGTATATATACCGGAACTCCCAGGGCACGGAAGGATGGAGAAGATTTGGAAGAATAAATGACTGGACTAAGAGCTCTGTGTGCTGAGATTCTGTTTCCCGAAAAGAGTCCTTGCTGTTCATAGTCCTTTCTCCTGAGCCCCTGGGATGTATAATGTTAAGGCTGGTCCTGCTAATATTATACAAGAAGCAGGTATCTGGTGTCTGTAAAACAGCTGGAGTAGACTCACACCTTTGAGTCCTAGCAAAAGCTATAGATTTGGGTTAAAAAGCATGAACATTCTTTCCACTGTCCAGAGAGTTGGGTATAGATTGGAGAGATGTCTTTAGCCCAATGAGAAGCACCTTTAAGTCTATACTTAGAAGACGACCAAAAAAAAATCTAAAATCTTGAGCTTGTGACTGAACAGTAAGTAGTCAGTGCTCTACCAGCTTATCAGAACTCCATTGATCAATGTTAAAACTCTGAACTTTAGAAATCCTAATGTAAGAGCATAGAAGGGGAAAGAATTCTGAAACATTCCCCATTTTCACATACCTTAAATTACTTATATGCTTATAACTTGCATTTACATCTTACATCACTTTCTGAAACCTTCAGAACTTACTTAAGCTTTCATATCCTCAGACCTTTATGTATCTTAGACCCTCAGAATTTACATGGACTCTCATATCCTCAGACCTTTATATATCTTAGACCTCAGAATTTACATGGACTCTCATATCCTCAGACCTTTATATATCTTAGACCTCAGAATTTACATAGACTTTCATATCCTCAGATCTTTATATACCTTAGAACATTTTCTTAGACTCTCAAAACTTGCATAGACTTTAACCCTTTTTCCCCCATCTAATCATTTACCAGAGACATAAGCAGTTATTACCGAGAATAGTATTGAAGGGTCAAAGCATTGGGAAAGTTGAACCATTGGCTCAGAGAATATCTCTCCTTACCTAAGGTCTATTCATGCATAAGAATGTCTGTCTAGCCCCCTTGTCTTTCCTAACTTTGTTTAGCTTAAGCTATTTCAATACACTGAGTCATATAAGAAACTGCTATATTCTGTAATGGTGTACTTTCCAATAAGACAAACAAAACTTCCAACCAGAGCCAGAACCAGAACTGGATGGGTGAGCAATGCCTTGCTATATGCCAGGGATAGGAGAATATTGGGGTTCTGTCGACTCCCCCTCTATGTCCCAGATAGGGATCCCACAGAACAGAACCAGACTATGACTCACCAGGAGGCCTCCATAGTTGCTTGCTGTGTTTCTCAGCATGGAGGTTTACTCTGATAGTCAGCAAACTGAAAGCAGTCTTAGAATGTCTCAAAGCACGTGCCCCCTGAAGTGGCCCCTCAGCCTGGTGTTCCAAAGTGAAGGTCCAGCTTTAAAATTTGGGTGGGTGGTCTGAATCTCACTGGGGCCTCCAGAAAATGTTCACCCAACCAATCAAGAATAAGACCACTACCACAGTTTAAAGCCAAATTTGTAGCAAGCTTTTATTAAATACTGGCCAGGTAGATGGGCTCTGGCCAGGTCCATACCCATGTTCCTGAGAAATGGCCCAGAATCACAGTTTGTAGCTCCTTAAGAAGGAAAACCCATAATTCATTGCATTTCCCATCAGGTCCAATCAGGGGCAAGCACGCATCCTGATGTACATCCAGCCTGTGTACCTTCTGACCACACGTGATCAAGCACATCAGTGCAGATGGGTCAAGCAAACTTGTTTAGGGGAGTGAAAACATGTGACTTGTTATCTCCTGTAAACAATAGCCTCCAGCATTTCAGGAACTATCTGTCCTTAGGCCAGGGGCTTGCAGATCAGGGGCATCTTTGTTTCTTGGATCTCTTAGACATAGTAATTAAAACTTAAAATGTAACTTTGTCTCTCACACACCTACAGTGTGCCAGAGAGAGAAGCAGGTACTAGGGATACAGCAGTGAACAGATAGCTGTAGCCAAGATTTCTGCCCTTGTGCAGTTCCCGTCTCACCCGAGACAGTCCTGGGAAGGAGCCTGATGACTTGTGTTCTCTAATGGAAGTCCATCACTGGAGCACTGTCCCATAAGAGCTCGAGGTAGATGTCCTGGAGCAGCAAGATTCAGTGCATCAGGGATGGATGCCACCAAAAGTCGGGACCAAAAAGTCAGGACCAAAAAGGGCAGTGTTTGTTTGTTTAGTTGGTTTTTGGTTTTTTGAGACAAGGTTTCTCTGTGTATCAGTCTTGGCTGTCCTGGCTGGAACTTGCTTTGTAGATCATGATGTTTTTGAACTCAAAGAGATCCGCCTGCCTCTGCCTCCCGAGTGCCAGGATTAAAGATATGCGCCACCATCCCCAGCCTACATTGTTGTTTATTAAGAAGTGAATTCAGTATTGCAAATGGTTTGGACCAGGCATTAGAAAGAGGTTAGGATGCAGACTACAAGGGAGGTGGTCATTGATATGGCAGGGTTAAAGGAAGGTCAGAGCATAGGGAATCTATCTTTCTGGGAACTGACTAAGGGAGGGGCCAGAAGTCAAGGCTAATGATGACAACACAGAAATAATATTATTTGCTGGCTGGGTCCTCGTCAGCCACTAAACTAAGCAGTTCATGCTAAGCACAAACAGCTTCATGCTGTTCTTAAGCATGGGAGGAACCCACCAAACTTCTCCATTCTGTGCCCCAGTCAAAAGACCAGGCCAAGGCACTGCTCACTGTCTCCAGATCTTCTTAGTAACTGTGCCCTACAGTGGGTAGAGGGACGGAGACAGAGCAACAACCTCCTCACATTCTAGGCAGACAGTTTCAATCTCTGAGAATCATCTGCTTCTCAGGCCTTTGCACATTCCAGGAATGAACCTTTCTGGACAGGAGTCAAGTGCCGCAGGGGTAGGTCAATAGTGTGAATGAGTAGTGTGGAAGAAGAAAAAGTGACCTTAATCTTCAGAGCAAGAGAAAATTCCCCTGGCAAACTTGGCCATCAGGGAGGTGTTTGCCTGCCCACACAAGGAACTTCATCTTCAGACCTGATTATTTTTCCCCCCAAAGAAATCAGGACTAGAATGTGAAATCTGTAAGTGTTTTAATGTAGATAATATCAACATAGAAACAGATCAGCAATTCCTGGTTGTGACTTGAGTGACGTAAATCAAATGAAACACCCTGGGCTGCTGATTTGTCAATGTGTCTTGCAGCTGCCCAGAAACATCAACACTGAATCCAGGGGCCTCAGGCACCTTGGTGAAATGTGCTAAATAAGTCTTTTGTGCTCAGCTTGGAGCACCACTCTAACCCCAACTCTTTGGAATTGACACAATTCCTCTCATTTATGACTTCAGGGCAGAAGCAGGAAGGGAAGGCTAAGAAGGAGAGATGTGGAGAGGCAGGGATGAAAACATGGGGTAGGTAGGGGCCTGTGTCTGTGGTAGAATACCTACCTAGTAACTCTGAAGCAACCCTCCCAGTGTTCCTGTTGTTCAACATAAGATAAGCCTTGCCTACGGTCACTGATAACCAGCTCATTGGAAGGAGACGGTGCAGTATCTAGTGTATCTCAGAAACTAACTGAAGGGACATGTAAGAGTGAGGCCTCAGGGTTGTTGACAAGCTGCCAGTCTTTTCCAGTGTCCTTGCTGACTGTCAATGCACTGAACAGTTATCGCTAAACAACTGGACCAAAGAAGATGGGCAGTGAGCATGTTAACCATCCTGGCAGGAATGAGGGTTTCTTGTGCTCATCCCTTGGGCTATCAGACTACTGAAACAATGGACCTCAAGAAATTGAAATTTCCCCAGACATCCACTGATAAGAAGGCCAAGGAGAAGCTCACCTGCTGTGGATATTGCTCTGTATAAATAAACACTGATTGGCCAGTAGCCAGACAGGAAGTATAGGCAGGACTAACAGAGAGGAGAACTGAGGGAACAGGAAGGCAGAGGGGAGACTGCCTGAAGCCACTGCCAGGACAAGGAAGATGTAAGGTACCGGTAAGCCACGAGCCACGTGGCAAAGTATAGATTAAATAGTAATGGGCTAAATATAAGAGTAAGAGCTAGACAATGATACACCTGAGCTAATGGCCAAGCAGTTTAAATCATATAAGCCTTTGTGTGTTTATTTTGTAAGTGGGCTGTTGGACTGCCGGGGCTTGGCAGGACCCAGAGAGAAAACTCAAGCTACACTCACCTGCTAGAAAGAGATTCCATCCAGTGCTATTCAGGAAAATAATTTTGTGCTAAGACAATAATAGGTCAATGATGGGTGACCACATCTTGACTGAGACAAGTTAGCAATATATACCCTTCTGCCTGCTAGTTGAGTCGAAGCCTTACATCAGGACCTCAGAGATGGGCTTGGGGAGAGCTACTGGACTTTTTGTTCCTCTTTCCCGTGTGTCCACATTGACCACATCTCCTGTTTCTGTTTTCACTATTTATTGTGTCTTTAAGTGGCCTGTTGAAGACTGGTGGTTGAGCCTGGTTTGTTAGGGCTGCCCGGGTGCAGGCTCGGAGTCCAACAGCTCAATAACCCACAGAGGGATCAGCTGTAGTCTCTATCTCACTCTGCCCTCTCACAGGCACCACTCCCATGTGCTTCTTCAATCCTCGCTTCCTCTTCAGTGTTGTTCATGGAGACAGAGGAAACAGAGCCACTGGAGACCCAACTCCTCCCTGCAAAAGCTCTCAATCTGAGAAGAACATGGCATGGCTCAAAGGACATGCGTTAAGGCCATCTGATCTCTGAGACACCTTGTTGTCCAAAACACAATGAAGTGACCCACACTTTCCATCCTGCCAAGACACAGAAAAAGGTTACTCAAAATGAAGGGCAGTCTTGGAAGTTGTCCTGAAAGGCTCCTCCAGGAAAAACCCAGAGGAAGAGCTCATTAACTAGAAATGCCTATTTTGTCCCATTTAAAAAACTATATAGAACCGGAGCGGTGGCGCAGAGGTTAGGAGCGCTGCCTGCACTCCCGGAGGTCCCGGGTTCAAGTCCCCAAGTCTGCCCGGTCCATACATCTGAAAAAAAAAAAAAGTTTGCCGGGCGTTGGTGGCGCATGCCTTTAATCCCAGCACTTGGGAGGCAGAGGCAGGCGGATCTCTGTGAGTTCGAGGCCAGCCTGGGCTACCAAGTGAGCTCCAGGAAAGGCGCAAAGCTACACAGAGAAACCCTGTCTTGAAAAACCAAAAAAAAAAAAAAAACTATATACCTGGACTATTATTCAGCAATCAAAAGAAACAAAACACTGTACATAGTTCTGCATGGATGAACCTCAAAAGTACACGAGGTAAAAGAATCTGGACACAAAATACCACATGCTTAATGATTCCACTGATAAAATACATCCTGAAAAAGTCAATGTATAGAAACAGAAAGTAGATTAGTTATTGACTGGAGTTGAAAGGAGGAATAAGAGTTAACTATAAATGAGTGTGAAAGATCTTATTGGGGACATAAGATTGTTTTATTTTATTTAAAAATGTATTTGAGAGTTTCATGCCTGAGTACTGTGTTTAAATCACTTCCACCCTTCCTGCTCCCAGATGCAACTCCTCCCATGCCTCTGAAGCCCCTCTCAAATGCATGACCAATCTTCTACAACTATTATTGTCACATGTATAACCTACTGAGTCCAACTAGTGCTGCTTCTGTGTACTTGTGATTAGGGCTGACCATCAGGGTTGGAGAACCCATCAAGGGGTCATCCCTGGAGAAAAACATTCTCCTGTCTCAGCAGCCTCTGAGTGCTCTTCACCTAGGGGTAGGCCTTGAGAAAGCCCAAGTTCCCACACCCCAACCCTCATCTACACTGGCATGTCAATCAACTGGTGTTGTCTTCATGCAGGTCTTATTTAGGCAGCCATGTTGTTGAGATTTCATGAATGCAGATTTCCTGTCGTGTCTAGAAGACATCATCTAGTAGTAGGCTTCCTAGGCCTCTGGCTTGTACAGTCTTAGATGGAGAGGCTTTAATTTTTTTTTCTTTTTATTTATTCGTTGTGTCTTTCACATCATGCATCTCAATCCCATTCATTTCCCCGTCCCTTTATATCCACCCTCTGCCCTTACAATCTCCCCCAACAAAATAAAATAAAATTTAAGAGAAAAAAGGAGAGAGTCACGCAGTAAACCCTTTTATCCATACATCTTTACTTGCAGGTGTTCATTGCAGAGTCATTGGTCTGGTTTGAGGTCTCTGGTTTCTGCTACACGATCGATGCTGGGCCCTCACTGAGACTCCTCTTGGTTATCCTGCTGTTGCCCTGTGTTGTGTGGAAATTCTGCAGCTTTGGGTTTGCAGGACTGGTCCCTTCATGTGCTCCAGCAGATCACAGATGGGGTGGATGTTGGGGTGGGCCAACTCATAGCCCTGATTCTGGGTCCGGATAGTTGCAGGATTGGTCAGCCCGCCAGCTCTCCCCTGTCCTCACCACGAGGGTGAGGTCGCCTGCACTGCTCTGGCTAGTTCACCCTTGTAGCAATGAGCAAAGGGCAGGGCCAGTTCTCCTGCTTTCACATCCACGGGGTCAGCTCTCCCACACCTACACCTTCAGGCTCAGCTCTACTGTGTTGCCCAGGTGTGGTGTAGGGGCCACTCTCCCGAGTGCTGCAGCTGATGAGGGGCAGGGCCTGCTTTCCCACATGCCTCAGACATTGATGGGGGGGAGGGCATCTCTCCCCCACCCATGCTGCCACATGACAGATGAGTAATGGGGACAGCTCTCCCATGCTAACAGCTTCAGGGCTGGCTCACCCACACCTCCACCAACAGGACTGGCTCTATTGTGCTGCCCAGGTGAGGTGCAGGACCTGCAATGGAGAGGCTTTTAAAGCAGACTGTGGTGTCGTATGTATAACTATGTAAACCCCGATCAATTGTATACTTAACCTGAGTGAAACTTGTGGTATCCAAACATTATTACACACACACACACACACACACACACACACACACACAGAGAGAGAGAGAGAGAGAGAGAGAGAGAGAGAGAGAGAGAAACAGAGAGAGACAGAGAGATAGATAGAGAGACAGAGAGACAGAGAGACACAGACAGAAAGACAGAGACAGAGTGAGTTTGGGACTTGAAGAAAGTCACTACACAGTACCTTTTATGCAAAGCCAAGGAAGAAAGTTAGAGAGACTCTAGCCTGATTGGTCGCCGGGACAAGGCACAGGCTCAGAGTCACACATGTGGTTTGAGAGGGAAGTAGTGACACAGTCATGGGAGTTTTGCTTTCGTTCTACATGGCTACGATGAGATTGTGTGGGGAGGAAGCAGCCCTAAATTTAGATTCCACAGCGAAGTCAGAAAGGAGAATTCCTTTCTGAGAACAGAAACTTAAACAGTGAGAGAAAGTTAACCCTGTGGAGACCTGGGAGGAATATTAAAGAAGAGCAAACAGCAAGTCCAGAGCCCCCCAAATGAGAACGAGTTTGGGCAGATCTGAGACCATGTGAAGGATGAGGTTTTCTCAGGGTGGGGTATGTGTGGGGCTGGGCTCTGTCTTCACTTAAAATGTTGGTATTTTGTTCAGGATGGACTTTTCCACAACCAATCTAGAGCCCTTCAAAGTCTTTTAAAAACTGTGATTCCTAGCTTGGTGGTGGTGACACACTCCTTTAACCTCAGCATTTGGGAAACGGGGATCTCTGAGTTCGAGGCTAACCTGATCTACAAAGTGAGTTCTAGGGCTACACAGAGAAACCCTAGCTCAACAAAAAAAGTGATTACTGAGGCTTTGGGGGCACTACATTTTGTAATTGAGAGTACAGCTTCATCTACCTCTGGCCTGTGGGCAGAAAGAAGCTGAGTAAAGGGTCAGCTGCTACGACTAAATAAAGGTGCCTGGTGTGGTGGTACTGTGTTCCCCAAAATATTGTGTATGCTAATAAACTTATCTGGGGTCAGAGACAGAACAGCCACAATATTAAACATGAGGATAGGCAGTGGTAGCATACGCCTTTAATCCTAGCATTCCAGAGGCAGAAATCCATGCGTTCAAGGATACAGTCAAGTATGGTGACCCACGCCTTTAATCCCAGAAAGCAAGCCCTTAATCCCAGGCAGTGGTAGTAGAAAGAAGAAAGGTATATAAGGTGTGAGGACCAGAAACTCGAGTCATTTGCCCTGGAGAGGCATTTGCCCTGGAGAGGCATTTGCCCTGGAGAGGCATTTGGCCTGGAGAAGCATTTTGGCCTGGAGAAGCATTTGAGCTGGTTAAGCATTCAGGCTTCTAGCAGCAGTTCAGCTGAGACTCATTCGGATATGAGGATATAGAGGTTTCCAGTCCGAGGAAGCAAGACCAGCTGAGGATCCGGCGAGGTGAGATAGCTGTGGCTTGTTCTGTCTCTCTGACTATCCAGTGTTCACCCCACTACCTGGCTCAGGTTTGATTTTATTAATAAGAACTTTTAAGATTCATGCTACAGCCTGGTATAAGGTGTAAGGATTCGGTCCTTAATTACGTCATCAGCCTTCAATGGCGTCCCAGCCTAAAAAGCGGGTGGGCCCTCTGTGCGCCTCTCTCTTTCCTTTCTGTTCCTTCCTTCCTTCCTGCCTTCCTTCCTTCCTTCCTTCCTTCCTTCCTTCCTTCCTTCCTTCCTTCCTTCCTTCCCTCTGTCTGCCCCTCCCCTCTCCCCCCCCCCAATAAAGCTCTAAAAAGGTAACCATGGCTGTGATTCTTCCAATCAGCACTCTCCTCTCCGCCAGCATGGCGGCCAGCCACAAGGAGCAGCAGCGCCACAGCTGCTGTCATTCTGTGACTTCATGATTTACTGTATTTTAAAAGATGTATTCATTTTTGTTTTACATGTGTGAGTATTTTGCCTGCATGTATGTCTGTGCACCACGTGTGAGTACCAGGTGCCCACAGGGCCAGAAAAGGATCTCCTCGAAATGGAGTTACAGACAGTTGTGAACTGCCATGTGGATGCTGGGAATTTAACCAGGACCCTCTGCAAGAACAGCAAGTGCTCTTAACTGCTGAGCCATCTCTCCATCCTCGTTTTATTTTTCGGAGACAAGGCCTTGCTATGTTGCTCAGGATGGTCTCCACCTTGTGACTCGAGCAATTCCAGCCTGAGCCTCAGTCGTTCGTGCTGGGTCTACAGACACAGAGCGCTGTGCCCAACACTGTGACCTCTTGACTTGAAGTTGGATTACCGTAAAAACAACAACAAAAACAACCCAAATAATAAACAGCCCCCTGTATTCATTCCTCCCTACAAAAAGGTGTGCGTGTTGCGGGGGTGGGGGTGGGGGTGGGGGGGTGGCTGTGCTCAGAGATTCCAAGTCCCGCTGTGTCCCTTCCCTCTTAAGACTGTGTGTGTTCCAGACACAACCAGAATCCCCCCCCCCCCCAATTGCTCTAGAGAGGGAGAAAACTCCAGGGCCCTCAACTGTGCCAACACTTCTAGCCAGCTCTCCCAGGTGAACCCTACACTGATGGGCTCAGTGGGACAGTGACCCGCTAGTGTGGCCAAACCCAGGGTTCGGTTCCTAGCACTACTAACATCTGTGTAAACAGCAAAACTCTAACCAACTCTCACCTCCTAGCCCTGACCAGGCCTCAGGCCTCTCAGACACCATTGGAGAAAATCCTCGTGGTCCCCTTTGTCATTACCTCTATCAGGAAGAGGCAACTTGGGATGTTCTCTAAGCTTTTCCTTTTCTGGTTTCTGGAACTTTCTGTAGGAAATTGAAATCCAGTTTCACCATTCCATAGCTCCTTCATTATTCCCTCTTCTAAGGGTTAGATAGAAAATTCTTTCTTCTCTCCTAAATTTGAGAAACATTTAGGATTCCCCGCAGCCATTATGCAAATCTGTTAATATCTTTCCTCCTCTCCTGCTCCCCGCCCCCACGCCCCTTCCTCTTTTTTTCCCTTCCTACTCTCACTTGATAGATGCATTTTTGAGCGCTTGTGTGTGTGTGCGCTCCTGAACTGAGGACCTGGGGTGTGACCTGGTGCTGTGCTCACAGTTTTTGAGCAGACACAGGAGAGACCATCACAGCGTGGTTGCTCTCATGGAGGAGCAGTGAGGTGCTCTTAGAAGAGAGGAAAAATGTTCTCACCCTTCAAAGCAAGGGACCAAGACTCAGAGAAGGGCAGCGCCAGCCTCCGCTTCCCAGAATCATGTTCTCCTTTGAGTTTTACTCTCTAATAAAAAATCTACCTCTGGGGCCCAGAAGATCTTACAACTGGCGAGGACTGACTGCACTTGAACGACATCAAAGCAGAAGGAGTTGTTGGACAAGCTAAGCAGCCTGACAAAGCACGTGGCTGAAGCCAAGTCAAGGGCGGTGTCTTCGAGGACCACGTGATGGGCTGGGGCCAGCCTGGGCTCATTCTTACTACGTCAGTGCCCCCTGGGGATGTGTGGGCTGCAGGGCAGAGAGTCCAAGGCCTGGTAGGGACCCTCACAGAACCTCCCGCTTGTTCTCCTCATGTTTCTGGTGTTGGCTCTGCTTTGTCAGCACGTGTTCGGTTTCCAAGCAGTGGCTTGAATTCCACAGAGAGGCGCGAAGTCCGAGATGAGCGCGTGTGCCAGAGATCTCTGTACGGAGACAGGCACTTCCTCAAACTCTCAATCAAACCGCCCCTGTTCTACTGGCTCTTGCTAAGAGTAGCTTTCACATGTTTCTGGAAAGTCCTGAAGTATTTGTACATTTCTACTCTGTAACACACGTCTATGGATCTCTTGGAGGAACTGCACCAGGTAGGCACCTTAGACACATGAACACAGGACTCTAGCCTTATCTTATTAGCCTAATCCTAAACAGCTTCCCTCCCAAAGGACATTGTTAATAGGGATTTGTGTAGGAATTTAGATACTGAAAGAAGCACCAGCTAAAGAAGGAAGATGCTTTCTTTGCCCACACCCAGATGATGGGCAACGCCTGCTGCTCTGGTTGGGAAAGACCCAAAGTGTACTCTCTCCGGAGGTCACTGCTCTTTCCCAGGACCTTTCTGACCCAGAGTAACCCCTTTCTGTCATTACATTGAGTTCTAGGTGGAAGCTGAGGGCAGGTAGCTGGTGCTTGGGAATCCAGTAAGCCTGGAAATACAAGCAGAACGTTTGACCTTAGGTAGACTTGGCACTGGTTTTAACTGACTCAGTCTTGCATTTGCAATGCCATGAATGCCGGCAAGGTAGCAGGCTCCCTGGCTTTGCTGGGCTAGAATGGCCATCCAAACAGACATGTAGATCGGGTTCAGTTGGGCTATCCAGATTCTTCTCTGGCTTCCTCCAGGAAAATGTGAAAATTCTACATTCTTTTAAAAAAAATGTTTAAGCCGGGTAGTAGGGGCGCATACCTTTAATCCCAGCACTCAGGAGGCAGAGGCAGGCAGATCTCTGTGAGACTGGGGGGAGTGAGTTCCAGGACAGCCAGAGAGCTACACAGTGAAACCGTCTTGAAAACAAAAACAAACAAACAAAAAATGTTTAGATGTGTATATATTTTAAGTATTTTTTTCATCTTTTAATTTTTGAAATGTGTATGAGTGTTTTGCCTGCATGTGTGTATACCACATGTGTGTGTACCTTGTGCCCACAGAGGCCAGAAGAAGGTATCGAATCCCCTGGAACTGGAGTTATGGGTAGCTGTGAGGCTCCCTGTGGATGCTGTGGGTGAACTTGGGTCCTCTGTAAGAGCAACAAGTGTTCACAACCACTGAGCCATCCATCTCTCCAGCCCAGGTAAATTTGTGTGTATGATTATGTTCATGTGTATATGATATATGTGTGTCCATGTGTGTGAGAATAGGTACATACATATCACAGCATGAACGCAGAGGTCAGAGGATGATTTCTTGCTCTTGTCAAGTTCCACTTTGTCTGATGTAAGGTCTCTGCGCCTGTGTGCACCAGACTAGCTGGCACGTGACTTCTAAGGAGTCCCCAATGTCCCCCTCCCGTCTGGGATTACAGCTGTGTATGTCCTGTTGCATCTGGCTGTACATGAGTTCTGGGGATCTAAACTCAGTACTTGCATAACAAGCAATTTACTTACTGAGCCAAGTCCCCAGCCTTCCCCTCTGTTAATACAGCTCAAGCAACTAATATCCCTTAGGGGAAATCCATATGCAAAGTGTTCCTGCCAAGGAGGGCCGTAACAGGAAGAGCGTTGGAATAGTCAGATCTCTTCATCAGCAACCTGTTTGGTGAGTGTTATTCCTTAAGAAATTAAACTTTAATGTGTTACCTTATCAAATAACATCCCACAAAGCAATGGTTGTGAATGCTGACTGCACACAGGGATCGCCTAGGAGACCCCGAACAATGCTGATGCCTCGGCCCCACTCCAGAAACTGGGACTTCATTGTTCAGGAGTCAGCAGTTATAAAGACTCCCCAGCCAGGACTGAAAAAAACAAACCTGTCCGAAAGGCCGCCAGCCTCCAGGTTCCCAAGCCTGGCACCTACTGAGCCAAAGGAAAGGTAAAGGCGGCCCACACATCAGAGGCTCGCAGAAAGGCTGCTGTAGAGGTGGACGGGGCGCAGTCACACCCTGTAGTCAGCAGCGACTCTCCAACCATTTCCCCCAGAGGGCCCCATGATGTAGCCCTTCTTTTTCCCATAGTTCCACACTCTTATCCTCTATTAAAATTTTAGTAAAATTGGAACTTTTCTGAGAAGTTGATCCTAGTTTGTCATCCAAATCCATCACATGGTTTTTATGCGTTTGTTTATTTATTTATTTTTTATTTTATTTATTTATTTATTTATTTATTTATTTATTTATTTATTTATTGACACAGAGTTTCTCTGTGTAGCTTTGGAGCCTGTCCTGGAACTCACTCTGTGGAACTCACAGAGATCTGCCTGCCTCTGCCTCCCAAGTGCTGGGATTAAAGGTGTGCACCACCACCGCCCGGCCAAGATCCATCTCTTTTATTGTAGGCATATAAATATGTATAAATTATGTATGTGCACTATGTGCATGCCTGATGCCTGAGGAAGTCAGAAGAGGATGTTTGGTTCCCTGGAACTGGAGTTATAGATGGCTGTGAACCACCACGTGGGTACTGGGAACTGAACCTTGGTCCTGCTGTAGCAACAAGTGCTCTTGGCACCTGAACCAGCTTTCCAGCCCTGTGACATTCACGCTTTTGATAGATCCAGTGACAATACTCAACCCCCTTCTCCCTTTCCTAGCTTTTACTGTAAAATCAGGAAGTCACATATTCCCTGTGTCAGCCTCCTCAGGAAGACATGGTTCTCTGATGTGTAAACATGCCAAAACTCTGAGATGTATAGAAGTACAGAGAAAAATAGTGTGTGTATGTGTGTGTATGTTGTGAGGAGGGATAAATGTCGCCCTCTTTTATTCAAATGTTGAAATCCCCAACACCAGAGGAAGTGACTGTGGGTAGATAAGGTCTTAGACATGTAATTAAGGCTAGGTGAGGTCATCAGCATGGGCCTCACCCAACAATAACTGGTACCCTCCTCAGAAGAGATTAGGATGCAGATGTACACAGATGAAAGACCGCAGGAAGCCGTAGGAAGGAGACAGGTATTTACAAGCAAGAGAGACCGGAGAATAAATCAATACCACTGACAGTTTGCCTCTGACCTTTCAGCCCCCTGAACCAGCAGGAACAAATCCTGTTGTTGAAGCTACTTGGTGTGTGGTGCTTTGCTGTGGCAATGCTAGCCTACTGATGCTGTAGGCATACAATAAAATATAACCAGAGAAAAGCCATTGCCTCTTCCAGAAGGAACATGTAATGTCTACCTTACACATCTTATATGAAAGTTTAACAATAAAAATAGTAATTTCTTAAAAAGAAGGAAGGCTGAAGTTCACAGTACCTGACCTCTCCCTGAGACCACACATTTGACTCTGAGCTGGTCACGTAGCACATATTGCTGGTTGCAGAGTTCACTATGTCCAGGAGATAATGGCCCAAGGCATTAATTAAAAGCCACCCAGCTAGTAATGGCAGTGGTATCAGACAAGAATTCCCCATGTGCCCTCAGAAAGGTGTGGGGCGTTTTCCCACCAACCCCACAGCTTCCCAGAGTTTTCTTGAGTGTGAGCAGCAGGAAATATTAGATAGAAGGATTTATTGTGGAGAATCTTGTGGAGATAAACAGATAGAAAATAAAGGATAGCCTCGAGAGGGCCTGGAACCTTTTCCAACGGCCCCGACTGTCTCTGCCCCAGGGTTTTTATAGAGACGCCAAGGGGGTGGAGCAAATGACCTCCTCCCCCAGCACAGCCAAGTGCAGACCATCTCAGACACCTGCACTCAGGCCCGTGGTCCTAATCATCCTCTATGCGGACCTGCTGGGTAAAGCCACGAGGAACCTGAGAACAGGCTCCCACAGAAAGGTGACATAGCAAACAGCTCTCTATAATTCAGTCTGTAACTGGTCCATAATGCCCCCCCCCCCTCTCTCTCAAGACAGGGTTTCTCTTTGTAGCCCTGGCTGTGCTAGAACTTGCTCTGTAGATCAGGCTGGCCTTGAACTCACAGAGATTTGCCTGCCCCTGCCTCCTGAATGCTGGAATTAAAGGCGCACACCACCACCCAGCATAATGGCTATTTTTCTTAAAGATTTTATTTGTGTGTGTGTGTGTGTGTGTGTGTGTGTAGGGGGGTTTGTGCACATGAGTGTCATGCCTTTGGAGACTCAAAGAAGGTGGAAGATCCCCTGGAACTGGAGTTCCAGTCTGTTGTAATCTGCCCGGCGTGAGTGCTGAAACCAAACCAGGGTCCTCTGCAAGAGCCGCACATGCTTTCAACTGCTGAGTTCTCTCTCCAGCCCCTATAACGAGCATATTTATACTGGCTCTCAACATAATAAGGAGTGCAAGCCAAGGCAATTATATAAGACAGCGACCGAATTATGCTGTCCACACTTACCAACAGCCTCATGTCTGCTTCACTTGTTGAAGACCTATTTGTCCTCTGAAGACACAAGTCTGTGACCAGGCAGCCAGGGACAGGCTGGATTTGGAGCTGAGGTCTTTGTCTCTTCTCCCCCTCTCATCTCTGTTTTGAACAAAACCTAAGGTAGTGGAGCCACAACTGACTCTCGCAGATTCCAATATCTACTCAGTAATTGGATCTAGGGAGCAGAAACCAGGGCTGGGAACTGTTTGAAGGAGTGTAGAAAGAACCTGGGCATTCTTTTCTGCGCATATGGAGCAGTTACTATGTGAGTCGTGTGTAAATTGTTTTTCTCTCATTTCATTTCATCAGAACAATAATTTGTGAGGTGGGTTCTATGATAGCCTTTATTTTTATAGAGAGAGTAGCTGAGTCGGAAGACAGGAAGGGAGTTATTCAGATCTCCCAGCTGACAGAGGGAGAACCAGGATTTGAACTCATACAGATTGGCCCTAGGGTCAACATTGTCTTAAGCTCTATGCTTACTGGAAGGAAGGCTTTACATCAAGTTCTAGTTCAGAGCTGGCTAGAGGAATAAGTCCTCAAATCCCTCCTGTCTATGAGCCTAATCTTTCTCTTCAATAGAGAGAAGGGTTTCACCCAGGTGGCCTCTGAGGCCTAGACACAGGGCCTGGCCCTTATCGTGATTTTGGCTAGTTGTGTGGCAGAGGACACCACTGACAGGATTTGGCTCTAGAGCAAGATTCTCAGCTTTTAGGCACAGAGGATAGACGCTGTCATCAAGAAAGGCTCAAAGAGGGCCAGTGAGTTGCTGATTGGAAAAGCTGGAGTCTCGGTCCAGCAACAGCTTCTGTGGCATTTGATAGTGACCTCACCTACCTCCCTCCCCTCTCTCTCCAACTGCACACAAGCGTAGAAGAAAAGGCTGTTGCCTGAGGACTATGGGTAACATCTGCTTCTAGTTTTGATTTTCTTTTCTTTTTAAAGATTGTTTATTATGTGTTCTTCAGGGTTTTGTGGGGTTTGGGGGTTGTTTTGTTTTTGTTTTTTTGAGACAAAGTTTCTCTGTGTAACCCTGGCTGTCCTGAAATTCTATAGACCAGGCTATAAACTCAGAGATCTGCCTGTCTCTGCCTTCTGAGTGCCTTTATTAAAGGCCTGTGCCACCATTGCCTGGTAGAGTGTTTTGTGTTTTGACTGCATATGTATATTAATATATATACATATATTATATATGTATACACACACATATACATATATATATGTGCATACTGCCTATGTGCCTGGTGACCTTGAGGCCAGATGAGGGCACCAGATTCCATGGAACTGGAGTTACAGATGGTTGTAAGCCACCGTGTGGGTGCTGGTACCCAGACCCCAGTTTTCTGCAAAAGTAGCAAGTGCTCTTAGTTACCGAGTAATCTCTCCACCCCAGTATTGGTTTTCTTATGTTTATGTAGGTAATGCTTTCCAGAAAAAAAAGCTCTTCACTCCCTTTTAATTTGGAAGTTTTGGGAAAACATTTTTGAGAACTATCAGACCTTAGACAGCAGCCATACGAGTTGACTAGTGATCTGCACATCAGCATTCTTTCATTTCACTTAGAGGTTACTAGACATTAGAAAGTCTTTGAATTTTGTCTATGCTCATCAAGCTTCCAAGACTCTCATTGATTACAACGAAAAGGGGAGGAAGAGGAAAAAGTAATGGGGGTATAAACATGAGTCCCCTCTAAAGAAATAGAAAATGAACCAACCCTGTTTGCTGAATTTACAACTTCCCAGCGTCTGGCCCCACCTACATTTAGTCTTATCTATTTTTCCTCCACCTCACACTGGACCTCATCCTTCTCCATAGATCGACTGCCTTATCATTCCTCCCAACTTCTTGGCTGCTGAAGCTCCTTCTGCCCACACCAGCTACACCCTTACTTACTTATTTTGTTTTTCCTTCTCAAGAACTTTCTTTAAGTTAGGAGTGACCTCTTGCCCACGTCTGTGTTCTAACAGCACAGGATCAGTTCCTTTCTCCGAGCACTGTACCACCTCCTATTCCTAGCACAGATGTCTTGTAATACCCTAACTGCACTGTGATCTGCAAGGCAGATCTTGCCTGTCACACGAGGCATCTAGGATTCTGCACAGCCTTCAGTACGTACCAAGGAGTGATTGACAGAGTGTGCCCAAAGCTCAGATTATGAGTAATTGTAGTCGGAAGTTTTCCTGTGTCCTGCCTGGTCTCACTGCAACTTGGACCCATGTAAACACATAGAGGCTTATATTACTTGCAAACTGTATGACCTAATGGCTCAGGCTTCTCTATATCTAGCTCTCACAACTTAACTCAGCCCATTTCTATTAATCTATGCATTGCCACATGGCTTTGGGGCTTACTGGTACTTTCTTTCACATCTTGCTTCTCCTGGCGGCGGCTCGCAGCGTCTGCCCCACTCTCCTTTCTTCTTTCCTCTCTCCAGTTCGAATGTCCCGCCTAACCTTATTCTGCCTCGCCATTGGCCAAACAGCTTAATCTATCAACCAATCAGAGCAACACATATTCACAGCGTACAGAAAGACATCCCACAGCAGGTAATTAACTGAGTGAACACAGTTCCGAAGATTAAGGCATGACACTCAAGAACGGAGCACAGAAGGGGGAGAAAACAGTCACCAAGAGAAGGTTTACATTCGTGTGGGAATCTCTAAGAGCCTGGATGATGGATGGGTGTGTGGGTCAGAAGAGGTGGAAGAAACAGGTACACAGTTGTGAGAGAGAGCTGCAGGCTGCAACCTGGTGAGGGAGGAGAAAGGGGCAAGGTGTGGCAATAAGCTCTCTACCCTTCTCTGAAAATTTCTACGGTGAAATCCTGGCCTTGTTTTACTGGTGATTCATGGTGACTTGAAGAGATGACAGCTGGGGAAAATGACCAAAGAGTGAAGTTAAATGGATGGCAATGGTGAAGGGAACCACAGCACAGCACTAATGGAGGGAGTGATTGTCTCAAGAGGAAAAAGAAAGTGAACGTGAGTTTTGTTGTGAAAATGTGAGTTTTTAAGGTAGAATTTGTGGAGGGTTTGGGGGATAGGATAAAGCGGAACTTCTGCCTTCAGGAGCTGGGACACAGAGACTTCATGGGAAGGTAATTCCGGGGATGATGAATGGCTAAGTTTGGGGCTCCGTTTGGATGTAGCACTTCAGTGCAGTAAAGACACCAAGGGGAAGGGCTGTGTGTCCAGTGTCACTGGGATCTCCTGAATTTGGAGTGTGACTTCCTCTAGCCAGAAGGCATGCCGTGGCATCTACAGCACTTTCTGCACTGGCGCAGGTCACCTGAATTTCACGAGCACTCTGTGAAGGTGGGATGTAGCCGAATACCTTGTTTCTGCCGATGGGCTAGAACGGCACAGTAGGACTAACACAGGAAGTACTGGGCCTCGCAGCATCACCAGTGGAAAACTGTCCGTGGTCTGGAGTCAGTCGACACATGATTTTTCTGTTGCCCCTGTAACAAAATTACCATGAAGTTGGTGACTTGAAACTCACGTTTTCCCATCTTACGCATGTGGAGGCTTGAAGTTGGAGATCGGACTCACAGGACTAGCGTCTGGGCGTCAGCTGAATTGCTCCCCTCATGGAGGCGCCAGAAGATGATCACATCTTGACCCTTTTCTAGCTGAGGAGCCCTTGGCTTTCTTTGTCTCTTAGACATTTTCCTCCATCCTCGAAGTCAGAGGTCTTCATTTCCCACCCCTCTTCCTCATTTAAAGTACCCTTGAGACTATATTGGGTTCACTTGATTTAAACTGTACTGTCCTGGTGGGGGGTGGTGGTGGCCCACACCTTTAATCCTAGCACTATGGAGGCAGTGACAGGAGGATCTCTGTGAGTCCCAGGCCAACCTGGTCTACAGAGAGAGTTCCAGGGCAACCAGGATTACACAGTAAGACCCTGTATCAAAAAAACAAACAAAACCAGTATAGTCTTATGTAAGAGCCTTTATTTAACAGGCTTATTCCATATGCAACCATAATTCATCTTTGCTATCTGATATAACTTCTTCACATGTAATCCTCATTAGAAGATCAGGACATGAACATCTTAGTGTGTGTGTGTGTGTGTGTGTGTGTGTGTGTGTGTGTGTGTGTGTGTG
>CABHPQ010143874.1:0-11997 GCA_902168405.1 Peromyscus aztecus
CGGGATTGACCGAAAGTGCTAAGATCAGGGATAGGGTCCAGGGAGGGTGGCCTGATTTCTGTGGTGCTGCACTACCTGGCCCACAGTAGGTTCTTAAGCATGTGCTGGATAAATGGGGTAGCTGTCTGTATTAGAGCCTAAGTTCAGAATTTCTCTACTTTAACACCAACCCGATGGAGTCATGGACTGAGATTTTTCCGTTTTGTTGAATTTCTTTTTCTTCAGCAGCCAAGACTTATTATATGTTTATCTGCATCAGTAACTTGACTATAGTGTTTAGGATGATGTGTGATGCTAATTGAGTAGGGAAAGTTACCTGTGAAAGGGGAGAGAAGGACATTCTGCAAATGTATGTCAGGCCAGGTTTGTTTGTTTTTTTTTCCTTCATCTTGATAGGCGCTGTAGTATTCTTTTTTTTCCCCCCAAACAATTTCTTTATTGAATCTTTGGCAATTTAACATCATGCATTTCTCTCACCTCCCAGGCCCCCCATATCCTCCCCTCACCCCTGCAGTGCCCCCCAAAAGAAAATTAAAAAAAATCAAACGAAAGCATAGCAAGCAAGTAAACAAACAAGCAAAAACAAGAACAAAACAAACAAACAAACAAACAAAACCCTCTTCGATTCTCCTTCTTTCCCACCTCTCTAACACCTCTTCATTTGTCCTGGTGGCATTGGGAGTGGTGTGTCACATAGTCCATCTTTTTGTCCAATCAGCTTTACTAGCAAATGCTCATCACGGTGAGTCACTGGCTGGTTCAAGACCTCTGGTTTCTGGTACACCATCACCACTGGATCCTCACCGGAACACCTCTGGGATATCCTGTGACTATCCTGAGTCCTGGAGATCCTGTGGATATAGTACCACAGGACCAGTCCCTTCACAAGCTCCAGCAGGTTCTAGATGGAGTAGATGTTAGGGTGGGCCAACCCAAGACCCTGCTGTGGGCCACTGGGGCCACCTACCTCAGGTGATGGGGCAGAGCCAACTCCTCTATGCCCCTGACATCAGGGTCCATTCTCCCTCACCTGTGCTGAGGGGTGGGGCCATAGCTCCCAAGTGCAAGGGCCAGCTCTCTCTTCGAGAAGCTGGGCCAGCAAAGGCGGGCTGGCTCAACATGGCCCTCTGATTTCATCACGCATGGTTCCTATGACCCCTGAGGTGACACAGGCCACAGACATGGCCCTCAGCAGCAGCTTGTGCCCAGACAACATCCTGGCTCTGGTGGAAGCACTGGCCACTCATATCAGGATGGCCCCCCAGACACCACCAAGGCCTCAGGTTACGGCTCCAACCCCAGGCTTCTGTGCGACCTTTGGTGACAATACCATACTTGAACTTCAGCACAGACTCCCGCTGTGGTAGGACATGGACCCAGACATGGTTCTCAGTAGCAACTGGGTCTGGAACAGCAGTATTCTTATATATTTATACTTTAACTGAGATCAGAAGGATTATAAAATGCATACATGATTAATAATATCTTCTGCTCACTACTAAAGTGTAACTATTTGTATACTGAAAAGTATTCTGGAAGAAAGATAGTATGAAAAGTAGTGGATCTGAATGTGAATTCTGGCTTGAGGCCCTGTAGTAGCTGTGAGGCTTTGGGCAAGCTGTTTAAATTGCACCTAAAATTCATTTCTAAGTTTGAATAATGGTTGCATTGGAAAGTGGTATGGACTAGGTGAGATGGCACATGTTAGATGCTTTAGGGAAAGCAAATACCTAATATTAGCTTTTTTTCATTATTAATGTATTCATTAACTATTGTGCCAAGCACAGTGCTAGTTACTAGGGATACAAAGAAGAGTAAATCACAAGCTTCTCTGAAGACTGTCGAGGAAATTGTTTTGACAGTAGTGTGCAGAATGGATTTATGGAGAGCAAAACCTAAGTATGGAGAAACTTACTAGTCATTTGCATTCAGTAGAGGAAAATTAAACACCAGAGATGCACGAGGGCTGGAGAGATGGCTCAGTGGTTAAGAACACTGCAACTGGACTATGGTGGCACACACCTTTAATCCCAGCTTTCAGGAGGCAGAGCCAGGCGGATCTCTGTGAGTTCAAGGCCAGCCTGGTCTACAGAGCAAGATCCAGGACAGGCACCAAAACTACATAGAGAAACCCTGTCTCAAAAAACAAAACAAAACAAAAAAGCTCTGGCTGTTCTTCCAAAGGACCTGGGTTCAAGTCCCAGCACCCACATTACAGCTCACAACTGTCTATAACTCCAGTTCCAGAGGATCTGACACCCTCATGCAGACATACATACAGGAAAAAAAAAAAGGCACAATGAAGAAATTGGTAATACTGTATGCTGTTGTTTTTGCATTTCAGAGACAACCATTGTTAATGAAGATAAATTTTGCCAGACTTTTTATTTGCTGTTCCAGTTAGCACTAACTGTCAAATTGACACAGACTAGAATTATCTGAGAGGAAAACATTGATTGAGGAATTGCCTAGATCAGGTTGGTCTTTGGGCATTTTGGGGGCACAGATTGGTCTGTGGGGGGTTATTTGGTAATTAATTGATGCAGGAGGGCCCAGCTCACTGTGGATGGCACCAGCCCTACGCCTGTGCTTCTGGCCTATGTAAGAAAGCTAGTCAAGCATGAACCTTGGAGTGTGCCAAAGAGGAAGCTAGCAAGCAGAGTTCCTCAGGATTTCTGCTCCAAGTGCCTCCTCTGACTTCCCTCAGTGATAGACTGTGAACTGGAAGTGTAAGCCAAACACCCGATTTCCTCCCTAAGTTGCTTTGGTCAGGGTGTTTTATTATGGCAACAGAAAGAAAACTACTACATGTATGACTAGGTATGTGTGGCTTGTGTGCAAATTCAGGTTTATGTTTAATCACCTAAATGTCTGGAATTTCAGAGTCTGGGAAATTTCTACTGCATCACGATTTTACTTAAATTTATCCTGTAGTGTGTGAATTGAGTAACTCTGTGTGTGTCTTGTTCTTGTAATTCTCTCACAATGCAGATGTTTCTGGCTTGTTAAATAGGATATGAAGGATGTGTCAGCTTTAGGCATTGTTTCATACAGGCAGGAAAGTTTTGGAGGTAGAAGAATTCGTATTTATGGAATTTACTTTGCCTGTATGCTAAGACTTTATGCTGTATTTAATGGAGAATTCCTAATTTGTGTAAGGCGCTGGACTAGGTTTCTAGAAAGTCTGGACTTGAGAGCAAAGTGTATTAAAAAGAGGAATGCTGAGGGAACAGTGTGCTTTCGCATTTGCTTTGGAAGAATACATTCTGGGAAGCTGTAGGGGTGGTAAGGAGGTGTAACACAAAGGACAGTGTTGGCTGGGTATTCATTCCATTCTTTCCAGGGGGAGTGGGTGGCACTGCTGTAAAGACCAGTGAGCTGTGCTATCCCAGACTCGTGTTTTCAATAAGGCTGCTTAGGTGATTCTAGAGCACCATAGTTCTTCGATGTTAAGTGTAGACTCTTTGCACAGTGGATTGTGTCCATCCTCTTAACGGTTTTCCATCTGTACTGCTATCCATCTTTGGCTAACAAGAGGTGTGTTTGGGCATTTTAAAAAGCATTTGATACAGTAGTTGGATGAAAACAAACACTCACATAAACCAAACCAACAGTAACAGAAGACCCCAACCGAATGGGCTGAATTGTGAACTAAAAACAAAATTGCAGAACAGATAGTCTTCATGGGTTTGTTGTCAAGGGAGCAGAGAATCAGTACCTGTGGGGTAAGAGCTTAAGAGGCTTTCTCTTTAAGATAGGTGATACCAAGTCAACAATAGATATGTTACATTTGTGTATTATGGTAGAGGGGAGAAATTGATGGTTCCAGAGACGTTGAGTAGAGAAAACTGAATGTGGAAGTTTATATTCTCATTGGATAGTTCAACAAACACTTTTTGAAGGCACTGAATGATACTTGGATACATACTTGATGATCTTCTCTATCTTCATCCCTAGGCAGTGAGGCAGAGTCAAGCCTTCGTAGCATGTGTGATACATGCTAGTGCATTTATAGAATGCTGTGAGTGTCAGACAGGTAATGTACTTCTCTCTGGGTTAGTAGAAAAGCTTTGGAAAGGAGAAGGCAGGATTTGAAGTATGGATAGAGAATCATCCTGCGATGAAGGAGAAAAAACATATTTTAGGAAGAAGCAGCATGTATGAAGTCATGGTGTAGCTCAAGCATGGCATATTAGGAATAGTGGGTGAGGGCTGGTGACGGACAGGTACTATTGGAGGAAGGGTGAAGATATACTTGGAGTGGTAGGTTAGGGTCCTGTTGTATAGATCTTGGAGGGAGTTAAAGGCTAACCAAAGTTAATCATTAGGAGGATGATAGGGCCAGGTCTCTTTTTACAGAGCTAGAGAAGCAAAGTTGAGGATAGATGGAAAGACAAAGAGTTTGAGAGACAGGGAGGCTGCCATTGAATATGCACGCAAGCTGTCCCCAGTAATACTGGAAGATTAGTTGACTATTCAGATAGGAGTTACTCCCATTTTATAGTTAAAGAATCAAGCTAGCTAGGAAGAATAGTGGAGGTACAATCCAGGATAGGGTACAATTGAGCACAGGTCTGTTTGGTTCCAGATCCTGGACTCTTTCAAACTTAGGAATCATTTTCCTGGTGATTGTTGTCGTAGTCAGTGTCCTATTGCTGTGAAGAGACACCATGACCACGGCAACTCTTATAAAGGAAAGCATTTAATTGGAGCTGGCTTACATTCAGAGGTGTAGTCCATAATCGTCATGGCGGGAGCGTGGTGGGAAGCATGGCAGCACACAAGTGTTGGAGAGGTAGCTGAGAGTTCTACATCTGCATCAACAGGCTGCAGGAAGAGAAGCACTGGGCCTGGCTGGAGCTTTTGAAATCTCAAAAGCCCACCCCCCAGTGACACACTTCTCCAGCAAGACCACACCTCCTATTAGTGCCACTCCCTATGAGTCTATGGGGGCCATTTCAATTCAAACCACAATTATGAATAATGTTTTGCCTCACATAGAAGAAATCAAAGGTCGTTGTTCCATGGTGGTGGATGTGATGCTGTGGACACATGTGGTTCTTTGCTCGCCTTGGATGAGAGCTCTGAGGCCCAAGCCCTTCTTCTCAGCTGCTGCTGAGTCCTGTTCCTAATTTGATTCTGTGACCTCTTTAATCATAGGGTTTTACTGATGATCCACTGCAGGTTGCCTAACAAGAAAACATTGCTTTGGGGGCCATTTTTAGATTCAGTGTGGAAGCCTTATTTGCTTGTCTCTACTTTTACATCTGCCTTTGCAAGTCTATTGACCTCTACTGGCAGTCCTCTCTGATTCGGGAGTTGGCACACTGTGGCCACTGGTTAGCGCAGCTTCACCCTTCCTTCTGAAAGCGTTGCCTGGCCTTCCAGCCCTGCTCTCTTCCCCCATGACTCCTGACTGCAGCATTTGGCTGTAGGGTTGATCCGGCAGTTGCTTGTTCTGTGTGACTGTCATCCCTGCAGCTGTTCTGGGACCTTGTCTAGATGTGTCTAGCTAGTAAACCAAACTAAACTTCTTTGTGGAAGGTTGCATGCTCGGATTTGTGTGTTTTCTCTTCTCAGTCACTTCCCTTCTTCACTGCTCATTTCCTCTTTGCCCTCCTAATATCTTGTGACTGTTCCCATGGTGTACACACACACACACACACACACACACACACACACACACACACACACTCACTCCTGTGTTAGCACTCTGATTTTCTTTTTCTCCTTTTGTGAATTCTATTAAGTCACCTTTTTTTTCCTAGCATGTCGATACTCTAACAATGGCTTTTCATCTTACTAAAGCAACTTATATTATCGGATATTCTAGTTGCTGTCCAGCCCATTGCCCTGTGCAGTGTACTCAATAAATGAATTTTAAAAAAAATCCCCTTGTCTTATTTTGGGTTACTGTTGCTATGGTGAAACACCATGAGCAAAGCAACTTGGGGAGGAAAGGGTTTATTTGGCTTCCACTTACACATCACTGTTCATCATTGAAGGAAGTCAGGACAGGAACTCAAACAGGGCAGGAACCTGGGGGTAGGAGCTGATGCAGAGGCCACAGAGGGGTGCTTACTTGCTCAGCCTGCTTTCTTGAACTCAGGACACTAGCCCAGGGATGGTACCACCCACAGTGGGCTGGGCCCTTCCCCATCTGTTGACTCCCCTGGGAGACCTTACCTTTCTGAGGAGTGGATGGGGGAGTAGAAAAGACATGGGGGGCGGGAACAGGATGAAAGGAGGGAGGCAAACTGGTTGGTATGTAAAATAAATTTTTAAAAGTTAATAATAATAACAAAAAAAGAAAAGGCCCTATAGGCTTGCCCACAGCCCAATCATAGGGAGGCATTTTCTCAATTGAGGTTCCATCCTCTCAAATGGCTTTAGCTTCTGTCAGGTTGTCATAAAATTAGCCAGCATAGTCCTCTATATAATTTTAATAGCTAAATAATAGTCCATTGTCTGGCTAGTCATAATTAGCCTAATCAGTCTCTCAGTGTTGAGCACTGAGGTTATTTTTGGTTTTCATTTTGTAGTGAAAAATCTTTTTAACTTAAAAAAAATATTTATTTATTTATTTATTTATTTATTTATTTATTTATTGTGCATACAGTGTTCTGTCTGCAGGCCAGAAGAGGGCACCAGATCTCATTATAGATGGTTGTGAGCCACCATGTGGTTGCTGGGAATTGAACTCAGGACCTCTAGAAGAGCAGCCAGTGCTCTTAACCTCTGAGCCATCTCTCCAGCCCCTCTTTTTAACTTGTAACTTATGTTTCTTTGTGTGGATGTGTGTGTGTTGGATTACAGCATGCTTGAGGAAGTTGGAAGACAGCTTGAGGAGCTGGCTCTTTCCTTCTCTGATGTGGGCCCTGGCGTCAAATTCAGGCCATCAGTCTTGGTGGCAAGCATCTTTGCCAAGCCATCTTGTGGGCCCTGAAAAAGTTTTATGTGTTTCTGTTCTGTTCTAGAACATTTTATTTAGATACATTCCTAGAAATTAAATTATTATATCTGAAGTTACAAACATAAATTCTTAGTGTATGAGCTATGAAATTTTGATTTGAATAATGCTTTACCAAGGGATGCTTTAAAAACATAAACAGTGAAATTGAGTGTAATGGTGATTAGAGATGTTCAGGTTTATCCATTGGTAGGTAGTCTACGTACTTGATTCTAAATTTTACTAGCTTTTAAGAAAAGTTTTAAAAAGATTTATTTAAAATATACGAGTGTTTGGCTTACATATATATATGTACCCAATTTGCATACCTAGTGCCTTTGGAGGTCAGAAGAATACATCAGACCCCTGGAACTTGAGTTATAGGCAGTTGTGAGCTACTGTATGAGTGCTGGGAATCAAACCCATGTCCTCTGGAAGAGCAACAAGTGCTGTCCACCTTCTTAGTTCTTAGCCTTTTCCCTCTACACCGTCTTCTTCCCAGGCAAGCACTCTTGGTATTGCCTACTATAATTCTCCCTGTCTTGAGTGAGGAAGTTTGAAGTTGTGCTAGTTTAGTATAGTTGATGCCGTCATCCACACTCTCAGAAGGAGAAAACAGAGAAGAGTAGATAATAAGCTTTTATTTTCTTTGTGGTGCTGGGATTTGAACCCACTGCCCATCTGTGTGATGTAAGTGCTCTGACTCTGAGCTGTATCACCCCCAATAGTGTGTGGGGCATATTAGTTTGGTTTTAGCACACATTTATGATTTACTTCTATTCCTCCTTTCATGCTGCAGAGTGTGTGCTTAATTTAACGCTAGAATTTAATTTCTCCTTTCGGAGGGCTGGCTGTGGTGGGTCAGTACCTATCATCTCAGCACTCGGGACAGTGTGTTCGAGAACATGGTGAGACTCTCTTCACAAAGTTCTCTTTTCATATGTTCTGTTTGACAGTTGTTTGGAGGTTGGTATATAGGCGCATACATACATACATGGGTAAGTTGAGAGTGTATCAATAGTGATTCGTTTTCTGTGCATCTCTGCACTTAATATGTTTTGAAGAGCTACAGTATTTCCCCTTTATCTGCCAAGGACATGCTCCAAGACCCCAGTGCATGCTGGTAGCTGTGGATAGGATCAAGCCCTGATTGATCGTCCATTGCTGTCCACTGTCTCCTGTGTCCTTCCATCCCATGGCCTCCGCTCAGCATCACCGTCCATTGCTGTCCATCGTCTCCTGCGTCCCACTCTTACCTCCCAGTGTACTCATCTAGTTTCTGAGCAGCTTGCTTGTCTTTGCCAGTACTTTTTCTTGATACCTGCCATAACTCCAGGCAGCCTGGCCTTTATTATGTCAGCTCCTGTTGGTCCTTTCTTCTTCCTTCAGATTCATCTGTGTATCCACGTTTGCCTTATAATGTGCTTCATCTCAGAATTTGAAAAAAATAGTTTGGTCTCATTTGTGCTTCGTGCTTTTATCATGAAATCTTGTTTTTCTTACAGTGCTTATGAAGTATGTAGATTTTAAATTCTTCTGACTATAGTGGAACAGATTGTAGCAGACAAACCCCTGCTGAGAATAACTAGAAGAGCCTTATTTAAAAAAAAAAAAAATCCATGTGAGAGTGCTGTAAGGTTGCCAAGGCAGCCAGGGCTTCAGACGTTTGTGGATTCTTGGCGAAGGGAGGAAGCAGCTAGTAAGAAAAGCAAGAAGCAGAGAGTCAGACGTGCTCTCCTCATGGGCCCGAGGAGACAAAAAGCATTGCTCAGGGTGCCACACAGCCAGATCTGACAGGCTAGGCCCGTAGTGAGGAGGTGCATTCCCCACCTGCTGTCCCTGGGGCATTTGCTGGCTGAAGTGAGCAGGGTAAAAGGCTGGGGAGCCTTCCAGAAGCCACCAAGAAACAGGAGGTCTTTTAGCTTTCCTTCAGTGTTGAGGAGGAAAATTTCCAGGAGCTTCTGAGGAAAACTGGGTCTGGTGAATGCCCAGGATCCTCATTGGACCCCTGTGGGGTGAGAACAAGGTCAAAGTAAGGTTTACAAACGAGAGGCTGCAGGCAGTTTTGAGTCCGTTCATGTCCTGTTTAGGTTGTGGGGTGATTTACTCTCCTTCTGACTGATGTTGGAGAACATGGTGAGCCTCAGTAGGGAGATGATGCCATCCAGAGCTGCTGTGTTTTTATACACAGTGGATGACATCCTACCCCAAATCGCCAGGCCAACTTCGAAGCTAGGAGAAAAGCAGACTGTTAGGAACGGCTGTTACAGAAATGGTGTCCCACTTACATAGTAGTTTGTTTAGTCAGTTTCAGTTTGAAGGTCATTCAGGTGGCAGTCTTAAGTATTGTGAGTGATCTGCAGTGAACATTCTTGTACATACGTCTTTGCACACTTAAATATCTTTAAGATATGGTATCTTGTGCATGCTACTTCAGTCTCTATGAGTTCGTATGTGTGTCAATCATGTTGATTTAGAGGGCATTGTTTTCTTGGTGTCCTTCATCCCCTCTGACTCCTATACTCTTTCTGTCTCCTCTTCGTTGGGGTTCCTTGAGCCCTAATGGGAGGGATTTGATAGAGACATCCTGTTTAGGCCTGAGTGTTCCAAGGTCTCTTATTCTCTGCATAAAACTGGCTGTGGGTCTCTGTATTTGTTCCTATCCACTGTAGGAGGAAACTTCTCTGATGGTGGCTGAGCACTGATCTATGAGAATAGTCATTTTATTGCTAGTAGTGTTTGGTTTTACCCTAGGTCCCTTGGTCACCTAAGCAGTGTCGGGGATAGGTTCTGTCGTGGAGTGGACCTTCAACCAAACCAGACATTGGTTGGTCACTCCCATAAACTTTGTGCCATCATTGCACTAGCACATTTTGCAGGCAGGACAGCGTTGTACATCAAAGGGTTTGTGGCTGGGTTGGTGTTTGTGTTTCTCTTTTGGTAGCTTGCAGAGTACCTTCCTGTACCAAAGATGCTAGAAAACAGGAGTGAATGCTCTATGTAGTCATCAGCTCGGCTTCTCCATGTTTAAAGTGTTGTGTGGGTGTTGTCTTCAGCAGTGGGGCCTTATCGTCAGTTAGAAGAGAGCAACCTATAGCCTTAGCAACAACCTGGACTGTTGGGGATTCATGTGGGACCCCTGTGGCCAACAACTCAGTTAGATATAATCCAATCTCGGAAGCTTCATTTGGTGACAAGAGATGGCCAGTTTGGCTCTGTCTGCCCCATATTTTGGCTATTTCATTTAGATCGCCTTCATATATGTTTATATTTTAGGAAGTTTTATCTGTGTTAGGTTTCCGTACTACTCCAGGGCCTACATGGGTCTGTGCCAGTTGGGGTCCGAGAGCCAAAAGGGGAAGTAGGCACATATCCCCTTCCTTAACTCAGAAACAATCTCCAGTTGATAACCATTTGTAAATATAAATTTAGTTTCCTCAAAGTGAGTCTCAGTGGGGAAACAAACTACTCTTAAAGAGTAGACTGCATATCCAGCAGTAGTTGGTCAACAGAAAATGAACTCTATGGCATCTTTGGAGATTCCTTGTCTTATAATGCCTTGTCAAGACTCTTTTTTATTCTAATTTTATCTTACTATTGTTTATTTTTTATTTTATTTATATTTTTTCTCTCTTTTTACCCAGCAGGGCTTTTTTGTATATGTTATGACTTCCAGTTTAGCGTTTTTATGGGATTCCTGAGTGTGCGAATGAGTGGGTCTCTGCTCCTATGCCTTCTCTTGGGCTCTTTTCCTTCTGTTCATTTGTTTTGTCCAGTTCCAATGTGTTAGTTTTATTTTATTTTATTACTATCCCATAGAAGCCTGTTTGTTTTCTAATGAGAGACAGAAAGGGGGTGGATCTGGATGGGAGGGGAGATGGAGAGGAGCTGGGAGGAGTAGAGGGAAACTGTAATCAGGATATATAATGTGAGGAAAAAAACTATTTTCAATTAAAAAAAAGATAACAGTATCCTTACCAACTCTTGTCTATACCAGACTTTTTGATCTTTGCCAACCTGCTACATTAAAGTATTTTGTTTTTACAGTTTGTATAACCTAGGCTGTAATTTCCTATGTCCTTTGGTGTGTGTGTGTGTGTGTGTGTGTGTATACACAGAATCTGAATCCAGATTGCCTGGGTTTCAATCATGGTTTTCTTACAGCACTGGGGCATTAGCAAACTAAAATCTCCTTACCTCAGTTTCCTCATCTGGAAAATGGTAATAAAGACACAGCACAGAGACATTATGATTAGTGAGTTAGACATGGGCCCAGCACACCCTGAGTCCCACACAGTTGGCTACTATTGAAGGATGCTTTACTTTTAGCCTGGTACAAGGTGAGTAAGGAGAGTAGCTGAGAAGAGTGAGCGTAGAAGGTTGAGAGCATTTCAGGCATAGACGTGGGGCAGAGCCGTAAACTGTCGATGGAAGGAAGGAACGAGGTGATACAAACGACAGAGGTGGCAGAGACTGCGTCCCATGACTGTCTCTTATATGGTAGTGAAATATAAGTGGTGTAGAGCCAACTCTGGTGGTTATAGACAATTGTCCCTTTATGTTCGAAGAGAATGCAACACTCTTCGGTTAACCGTTTTCAGTAGATATTAATCTAACCATGTATTTGCATGGTGGGAAATAACTCACCAAACACTTTAACAACTTACAACCTTTTGACTTCATTGTTTTATATCATGTCTATAGTTCTAAGATGTGGTTATATTATTATAAAATCACAAATAAGGAAATTCATGCCAAGAGAGTTTTAAAAAATTGTCTCAAGGACAAATAGCTAGTCAGTGAGAATATTCTCACTAAAATCTAAGACTTAATAGGTCTTCCAAAATTCTCTTTTATTCTGTTACATTCATAAGAAGTTAAACTTGTGATGGGGACCCTCAGTCATGTCCCAGAACTTGTGGACAGTTGACTTTGGCCTTTGGGGTTGGTAAGCTAGCATCTTCCAGTACAGTAGAGTAGGGTTCTTTTTTCTAATGCTACATTGAAGGACAAGAGAGATGGCTTAGGGGTTAAGAGCATTGGCCTCT
>CABHPQ010143874.1:13659-36797 GCA_902168405.1 Peromyscus aztecus
TGTGCGCACATGCTGGAAAACCCACAACCTCAGATACTCACCAGGAGCACTAGCAGGACTCAGCATGTAGTTGAGCTCATAGCTGTGATTTAGGGCAGTGAAGTAATACTGAGGAAAATCAACAGAAAACATTTTGCGGGACAAAGTCTGGGGAAAATTAGGTACAGGCTTCCATAGTTTTCTCTCAGTGGAGGCATGCAAGATATGTATTATTCCCCCAGCAAAGAAAGTGGAGCAATATGTGAATGTTGTCAACCCGGGAAACTTGCTGGAGGCTTACTGCCTAGAGCTTTTGTAATGAATGGATCATACACACTTTCTGTTGAGCATGTACCAATTTCATACTCCTATTAGGTAAGCAGGTATTTCTAGAGTCAGTGATGTACAACAAACCACTCTTACCAGAAAAGCCAGGGAGGGTAGGAGCCTACCTGAAGTCCAAGTTCAAGGCATCAGCCAAAGGCTATCTTTGTAGACAAACCTTCATAATGATAAGCAGTTAGGTCTGCAATATCTGTCTTTTTGGCAATTTGTGGTTTGTATGTATTTGATATTTAGTATGTAGTGTGTGCTCGTTAACTGTTACATGTTTTTGTTATAAAACTTTTATTTTGTACTTTTGAGACAGAATCTTATTGCATAGCCCAGGTTGACCTTGAACTCAGTATGTAATCTGGGCTGGACTGGAATTCACAAAGATCCTTCTCCAGTTTTCTGAATACCAGGGTTACAGGTATATGCCACATACCAGGCCTATTACAAGGATTCTTCATTGACTCGTAGTAATAATACTACTTATAATTATGTTTTCCTGTGAGGTAGATTAGTTTTGTTTTGTTTTTTTTTTTTAAAAAAAAAGCATTATGCTCTGTTGGGGGTCCCCACAGGCTTTACATCAGGCAGGGCAACAATCCAGGTGAGGGAAGAATGAAATTTAGCCCAACTTAGGTAACTAGTACTGGGCTAAACTTTGAGAGTCTGAATTGGTTTATTTTAGCCATATTTAAATTCAGCATGATTTTGGAAAAAGTTTTCTGATAACAATTAACTCAATCCCATGAGTATAGCAGAGCTTAATACATGTTTACATTGAAATTCTTTATGAGTACGTCTGGCTTCTTTCACAAAGATGGGTACTATTGACTCAGAGATAGTGCCCAAGATTTAGGGTCTAGGGAAAATGACTGTGGTAAACATAATACCTGTGGGTGTCGGATTGGCCTGGCCCTAAGATGACATAGAAGTCACTTAGGCTGTTGTAAAGCACAAGTGATGTCACTCAAGGATGGGTTTTATGGTCTAGAAGCAATGCTAAAGATTTAGGGGGAAAGAGTCTGGGATAAGCAAAACATACATGGGGAATACAGTAGAGCCTGTCTCAAAGAGCAAGGAATCACCAGGTTGTAAACTACATCCTTTCCCAGCATTCCAGGAAGACAGGTAAAATCTTCCTTTGAAGAAACAAGCCTGTGTGTTTCACTTTTCCTGACTTCTTCAAGGCTTATCTGTGTGCACAAGGATCTCTTGCCCTCTACAATATTTTTTTTTTAAATATAGAGATGGTGATGATGATTATTATTATTGATGAAGGGTCTTATTATGTAGCCCAGGCTGGCCTCAGACCCAAGTTCTTCCTGTCTCACCCTTTGGAATGTTGAAGTTACAGGCATGAGCTATCATGCGTAGTTTAGCATTTTGCATTTTTAAATTATTCCAACCCAATATTAAGGTGACTTATGTCAGTTCTAATGTTAGTGAATATAGGATGGCATCCTACTCTTGTCTTTTGATTTCCAACAAGTTAGAGGCATAGTAAGATAGGATAGATCATAATAATTGTGGTCTAATTGCATATGAGATAGGTTGGCCAGTATTTTGATTCGTATTTGCTAGATAAGTAGACTGAGGCAAAGAGAAGCTTTGATATTTCTGAATACTTTCACTTCATTGACAGAGAAAGTGTCTAAACCTGATATTATGAGCCCACCCAAAGAGTTGTGATGCCAGATGCTGAGTTCCTGTTTAGCCTTATATGAATTTCTTAATAAATGTTCCAAAGTGAATTTAGCTTTTTGTGGAAGATGCATATAAAAACAGCTAAGTCTGTGTTTCTTATAAGTAACTTGCTAATAAAACCAAGTTATAAGATAAAAAGCATCACACTACTAATATCAGCTATAATCTTATATTTAATAAATTATGCTGTATTCTACTGTCTGAAATAATTTACAAAGTGTTTTCACTCTCTGTATACTCATTTGATTCTTATAGCCTATAGTGAATGATATTGTTAATTAGAATTGTATTTACTATTATTCTGATTTTATAGAAGAGGAAATTGAGCCTGGTTTATCTGAGGCTCTGATTCTTATCTAGGTTCAAGTTTTAAATTTTAGATTATTTACAAGATGAGGAAATTAAATGCTTGAGATTTGAAATTTTTATTCACTTTTGAAATTAGTGTATACTGGTTATACAAAATAATAGAATTTGTTGTATGATAAATAACCAGCAAGAACTATTTTAGACAGAGAAAATTTCCTAATGATAAACTAAGTTGTCATTTTTTCCAAGCTATCACTAAAGTATTTTTATTCTCTTGTGTTGAATAGTAGTCTTATTTATAAGCCTGAATAAGATTATGTTCCTTATGTTGCTCCTCAAAATACTTAGAATTTTAAAAAGTGAATCTGAGAAGATTGTTTTGGTTTGTACCAAAAGGAACTATGATAAAGTTGATTATGTCTTGGTCTCAAGGTCTTCCAAATATGGTACAAAATGCAGAAGCTGTAAAAGAACAATTTGAGGTCAGGCATGGCATGCATGCCTTTAATCCCAATCCTAGCACTTGGGAGGCTGAGGCAGGTAAATCTCTGAGTTCCAGGCAAAGAGCCCATCTTAAAAAAAAAAAAAAGGAACAATTTGAGTAATATATTACATAAGAATATCTACCATAAGCAGAATCCACATAAATGATAGATAAGAAAAGTGTTGCTCTTCAGATGGTGGGACTTTAACAAATCAAAAAGATGAGTTTATGTGAACAGTAAAGGAAACTGATCTCAGAGGAAATGTAAACTACTCTTAGCTATGTGGAAAGGCCTCAGTTTACTCAGGAAAAAGCTAGTTTCAGCACTTGAGGTGTGCTGAACAGATGGCAGTTCCATGCTGTGCTAGTGGGGCCGTAACCCAGTGTCTGTCTTAGGGAGGGTTTGTTATCTGTTACACGGCGTACTCATCTCGGGCTCAGCGCTCAGCTGTCAGCGGTTGTTCTGTCGATAGACAAGTGGCCATGCGGAGGAGCGTATATGTAATGTCAGGTGTAGTGTTAGCGGTCGCTGCAGCTTGGAGCCCACTGTGGTACCTGCATTAGGGTACCTGCATTAGGTCTTTTAAAATCTTTCTCTTTTTCCTCTTCGTGGTTTACTAGCTCCTGGTTTACTGTTTATTTCAGAGTACTATTTGAAAAATAGGAACAGGCAACCTTGTCAGTTGTAATCAGGAATCTATACTTGCAAATTTAATCGGGAAAAGACTGTAGTGAGGAAGAATATTGGGTAGCAGTGGGCACTGCATAGCTAGTTGAAAGCTCAGCTTGGGAAATGGCAGCCAGTGGGAAAGGATTCTTTGAGACTGTTTGAAATGTCTTTGTGATGGAGTATATTAAAATATTTGAATTTTCTTTAAGTAATAAATACTCTGTTTATTGAGTGGACATACATATAGGTAAATATGATCAAATTATAAAAATTTAATATTTTTATTGCATATTTTTCTGTTTATTTTTTACTGCCTTTTTGGTTTACCTAATGGGTGTTTTTAATTGTGGTATATTAAATTTCTTACCATAATTTCATATTAATGTCTCCTTAAAATTTTGCTTGTTTGCTGTGTTGTAGGTTCATAAAAATTCATAACTGTTATCTTTTAATGAATATTTTGTGTTTTTAGGTAAGTAAGGAAGTACACTAGTTTCCTTTCTGTTATAAAATGCTGACCAAAATCAAGTTAGGGTAGAAAGGGGTTTATTTTAAAAGCTGTGTAAGCAGGCACTGAAGCAGAAACCAGGGAGGAGTGCTGCTTGCTGGCTCGAGTACAGACTCCCACTTCGTTAGCTTTCTATACAGCCGAGGACCACCTGCTCAGTATGGTGATTGCATGTTCCTCCAGTGGGCTGGGTCCTCCTGCATCCGTTCACAGTCAAGACCGTCTTCCACAGACATGCCAGGAGGACTTTTTCAAGAGGGGCACCACTGCAGTGCTTTTAGTAGGAGGGGAGAGAGATTGGCCTTAATGTTGGAAGCACTGCCTCTTTAATCATTAAATAATTTCTCCTTTTACTCCTATTCAAGTTTTTCTTCCATCTTTGCCATGCACCTGTGGTGCTGTGTTAAGCAGACCATTAGACCCACAGTTGCCTACCTCAGTTGTAGAATAGATAATGCCAACTGTAATGTTGTTGTGAAAGTTTCACTGAAAAATGTGTGAAGTATCTTACCTGTAATAGGATTTCAGTACGTGTGTTTGAAGTACTTTTTTTTTTTTTTTTTTTTTAAAAGATTTTTTTGTGATGAGTGTTTGGCCTGCAGGTATTTTGTACATAACGTATGTGTGGTGCCTGAGGAGATCTGAAGATGGCTTGGATCCCTTGGAACTGGAGTTACAGATGGCTGTGAGCCACTGTGTAGGTTCTGGGAACTAAAGCCAGGTTCTCTGGAAGAGCAGCTGATGCTCCTAACTGCTGCGCCATCTCCAGCCCCTGAAGTACTTTTTCAAAAGGAGTTTTGCTATCCTTTCTCTTCTTCCTTCTCTCTTTCTAAGCATCGACTTTTTAAATGCACGTGCTTGTAAGTGGAATGTGCTTTTGGGTATGACTGGAAGAGTCATGATGTCCTGAAGTGGGTGAGGGTGATAGATTGTCTTCCAAACTGAGAGCCGGGTGTCGTCTTAGTGCAGGAGAGCTTGATGTCACCCTGCTTAAGTATCTTCTTTATTCTTCAGTATACTTTCTTTTGGAAATATTTGAGACAACTGGAAAAGTCCAAAGGGCTTTTGAAGAACTTAGTTTTTCTAGAAGCAACAGTGGTAGAGTTATCAGTAAATCACAAAAAACTATTACTATAGTTAGAGCACTAAACACTTGGGGGATACAAGCTTTTGTCATATTTACAGAAATAAAGTGGGTACCCCTCCACCCTTTTGAAAAATAGGTTCTTACTTTGTAGCCCAGGCTATTCTTGGATTTATGCTTTCAGCTCCTGCGTGCAGGGATTCCAGGCATGTACCACCATGCTTGGCTCTTCCTTTTTGATAACATTTAAGACTTAGCTATTGTTCCTGTTCAAAACCAGCTTGGTCTACATAGTGAATTCTAGGACACCCAGAGCTATATACTGAGACCCTGTATCAAAAAACAAACAAAACATAATTTTTTTATGTGATTTATAATGTGGTAGTCAGTGGTAGGACATTGTCATGGTTCCTTCTTACAAAACCCTATTTAAAAGTGTTTTCCTTTTCCTCCAGAGTTTATATTCAGAGCACCAATCAAATTAAGCAAGCCTGGGGAACTTCGTGAGGAATATGAATGCCTAAGAAAGGTACAGTGTACATATTAGCACGCTTATTTTCTTCAAGTTAATTGAAATATTGATGTTAAAGAACGCTTACTTTTGATTCATTGGGTCTTTAAGAATTTATAGTTCATAGTCTATCTTTCTACATACTGTTTTATACCAGCCTATATAGATTTAAAGCTACACTTGAAGTCAACTTAGCTAAGAACCCCTTTGAGTTGTCTTTTCACAGATGAAAGTGTAGCTTATAGGGGCCATCATACTCTACCAAGAAAAGTGTTCTTGACACTTAGCACAGCTCTTGCTAATAATTGTTTGTGTTATTCTTCTTTGCAAGCACTTCTAGTTACTTGTAGCTACTGTTATTTTTGTAGCTTTTACTTTAGTAAGTACTCCAGGAGAGTTATAATGGAGGCCATAGGGCATATGAAACATTCTCTTTATTACAAAATATTTACTACTCAGGAAGCTTTTAATTGTGTTATCATAATCTTTTTTTTTTCCCCAATATTGGAGATTGAACTGAGGGAATGGTGGATATACTCTGCCACTGAGCTCCAGCCTGCAACTGTTGCTTTTTTTGTTTTAATTTCAAACTAATTGTCTGAGACTGGCCTGTAGAAGTTTGATGTCAACCCTCCCTAGTCCTCCCCTGCATTACCACTGCTCACCTGGGCTTGTAAATACTTAGGTAATGATTCTGCATGTGGGCATTTACTTGATAAAGGTGAATGATCTGCTTAATCAGAATCGGGCACTGTCATAGGTTAGAGGCAACATGGAGTGATTGTTGTTCTCAGAGTGACAAATGCTTGGAAGAAGTGGCTCCAGGAGGAAAGGGTTTGTTTTGTCTCACAGTATGGAAGGATACAGTCACTCATGGTGGAAAGGGCATGGCTGCAGGTGGCCATGTGGTGACAGGCACAGCTCTGTGGTGACAGAAGCATGGGGCAGCCGCTTGCTCATACTTCTACAAGAAAGACAGGAAGTAAGGCTGGCTAGACACAGCAGCAGCTCATTTCTTCCATCTAGCCAAATACACACACACACACACACACACAGTGTAAATGAAATGATATGTTTTTATTATTCAGCTGTTTATTGAGCACCTGGTATGAGTCACTGGCAATAGAGTGTAGAAGACGACACATATGGTCCTTGTCTTCAGGGAGATTCCTTTTTAGGGGTAAGACAAGAAATAAGCAATCATGGTTGAACATAATAAGGCAGTCTGAAGTCAGAAAGCAGTGGGGAAACATTAGAGCAGTTTTGGAAAGAGTGGTTAGGGACGTTATTTCAGAGGCAAGACAGTCTTGACGGAAGCAAATCAGGTAAAGCATGAGAAGGCCCTCAGAGGCCTAGGGACCAGCAGTCTGGCTTGTTCAGTGCGCAGGGACCTCAGTATGTCTGAGCATACAAACGGGGGCAGGGCAAAAGCAGGTGAGAGGTTCTAGGGAATGAGTTGAGAGATGATGAAGGGCCAGGTCAAAGAAGATGGAGTCAACCGATAAAGAGCCTAATTCCCGGGATGTGGGCAGTGGAATCTTACATGTAACTTTAAAGCATCTCTGGTTACTGTGTTAGAAATAGAATAGGTCAACCAGTCAGGAATTGTATTTATTGTAAATAGTAGAAATATCTCAAAGTAGGTAAGAATAGATTTCTTTCTTTTGTTCTTGCCATAAAAACAAAGAAAATGACTATGTGAGTTGATGTAAGTATGTTAACTATCTTACTGGCTATGCATATCATGCTGTGCACCTTAAATACACCAGTAGAAAATTATTTTAAAGCTAATAAGGCTTTTATTATCCTCCGGTAACACAAACATGGGAGATAGGTAGTTCAGGGCAGAGCACAGTAGCATTATGACCCAGGGCTCTGAATTACTTTGGTTTTTTTTTCCTGTTTACATATCTCCAGAAGTGCTGTTTTCCTTGTGTGAGCTGGGTGATCCTGCTGGAGACACATCTATTGGGTGAACTGGGTCCTTTGAAAGAGCTTTCCCTGACTCATCAGAATTTTAAATTCTAATGTCACAGATCCCTGTTGCTAGGGAGCCTGGGAAGTTTAGCATTTTAGCAGGTGTACTAATTTCCTGAGTAAAATCAGGATTTCTTTAGTAAGAAAAGAGAGCATGGCCACTGGCTGAGAACTTGCAGTATCTGTCTCATACAATAGAAATAAGACCAATAAGAATACTTTTTGTTGTAAGCAATGTTAAGTTAAACCACTGTTAAAGTTTTACTAGAAGTTTGGTAGAAAGGGTACAGTAGATTAGAAGATGTATATAAGGAAGTTATTAGAGTTGCATGTTGTTTTGTTTTTGAAATACAAGTCTTACTGTGTAGCCCAGGTTGGTCTTGTACTCGGTCCTTCAGCCTCCCAAGAAGGTGAAATTATAGTTATGTGGCACTGTGCCCACTAGTTATTAAGGCTTTGGGTCATGGATCTAGGTTTATTAAAGAAGGGACCTAAAAGCATAATGGGCAGTGGAGAAAAAATGAGCTGTCAGTTTTATATTAAGAAAGAACTGCAGAAGTTAAGATCACTAGCATAGGAGTAAAGTTGAAAAGCTAGTATGTGGTGGTCTAAATATGAAAAGCTTAAAGGGAAAGTGATTTCAGGAAGCGCTCTCTCTCTCTCTCTCTCTTATATAAAAAAGTATGTGTTTGTGCCTGTGTATGGGTATGTGCATGTGAAAGTAGGTACCTGCAGAGACCAGCGGTCAGAGGCATCCTTGCTCCTGGAACAGGGTTACAGATAGTCACGAGCCTTTTGAAATGGGTTCTGGGACCTGAACTTGGGTCTTCTGCAAGAGCAGCAAGTGCTTTAATTGTTGGGCTAACTCTCTGATTTCTGAAGCTGTATTTTTAAAAATCCCTTTCACTATCTTTCTGCTTGGAACTATAAAATAGAACCTGTTCTACTAAAACTTGAACATTTCACTCAATCTATTTGGCTATATATATGTTGTATTATAACCTAGATTTAAACTAGCTTTTTCCTTATTTGTTTTGTTTATTCGCTTATTTTAGAAAACACTTGCAGCAACCTAGGGAGTTTAAAACATGTTCTATCATATCACAAAAGCAGCAGCTTGTTGACCTATTTTAAAATGTTTTTCCTATAATGTTTTTAAGTACAAATGTTTATTCAGTTGTTGCTTATCTAATCCTAAAGCCTCTTCTTTATGAACAGTGACTTATGTAACAATATCCTTGGCTTGTGATAGGACTGGATGCATTTTAAGATTTCTAGTGTTCTTATGTCTATTCTATCTGCTATTTTTTCCTCCAGAACATTACGTACTGTTTGAGAAAATGCCTATTTCTGACATGTGCTGGTGTTCCTCTTTCTAGAGACAGAGGAATAGTGCAAGTCCTTTTTATCTAAGGGCAGGCAAATGCCTGGTACAAGGAAAAGAAAACCCCTAAGAGAGTGCAACCCCTCCATAGTCCCCTCCCAGGGTCCGGGAAGAATCTACAGCCAGCTGATAATTAATCTTTGATGAAAGGAAATGAATCTATGTACAGGAAACTCCTCAGTTCATACACTTTATTATTCTGTGATAGTTCTCTCTCTGCACAGCTTCTATTCTGCTCTCATGTCTAGCTCCTTTCTTGCCTGATTTCTCTCTATATTTATCTGCTGTCCCCTCTAGGTTCTATCTTAATTCCTTCATCTAGTTCTGTCTCTTCTAGGTTCTCATCTATCTAGTTCTTTCCCCTATCAGCTCCTCTCCCATCTCCTTCTCTCTCATCTGGCTCTTCTTCATCTTGTTCTTCCCCATCTGACTCTTCCTCATCTTCCATCTCGTCCCTATAGTACTGTCTTCTAACCCTTCAATCTAGTTCTTCCCCATCTCAGTTTGTTCTTCTCAAGGTCTTACCCATCTAGTTCTTCCATTCTCTCTTCTCTTCTCCGTCCTGTGCCCTGGAAGTCCCGGTATATAAGGGGAGGGTCCGAGCTAAATTGTGTAAAGCTATTACTTAACGTGCACCTCTCCTAGGCGGTGTCTCCTTGCGGAATTTACCGTAAGTCAGGAGACTTGCATGTGGGCTGTTATCATTGTTAGTCCTTGGAACTTGGGCACCCACCTGGGTGGTATTTCCTGTAGTCCTTGAAAGTGGCTAAGGGAGATAATCTGATTCCAGAGAAAGCCTTTCCTGAGGCTGTTCTCCAAATACCTGGAATGTGTCTGGCCAGAGAGTGATCAGTCTACACTATTAGTCCTTCTTAGGGGAAAATCAATAGGAAAAACTATGAAGGCACACATGATTTTCATAACAGAATACAGCTGATATATAACAAGCCAGGTAACACCAAAAACTCCTTGGGATTTGGCTTCCTCTGCAGGAATTCCCTGATCCCTCCAGGTAGTGACTTTGCCATAACCAGCTGAGTTCTTATGATAGATTCCTGCGGCCTGCAGCACTTTAATCCTCACTACGCCAGGGAAGACCGTCTCTATAGACTGGATGCTTAAATTTAAAGAGCATTAGTTAAGGTTGTAGTCCCCTATTGCTATTTGCAACTACACAGATGGGAAACAGCTTTTTCAAGTAATGTACTTTTTGGAGAAAATAACACACATAGGAAATTCAGAGCATGTTTAAATTTAGAGTAATAAGTTATTCAGGTTACTTATGAAATGTGATATTTTGCCTTGCTACTTTCGTATTTATGAGACAGGATCAATACTTATAAGATTACTATATTAATATAGTTGTTTTTATGGCTTAGAGAATAATTTAAACAAAATCATCTCAATGTTACTTGCAAACCAAAGGAATCATCTATCTGTAACTATTTAGCCTCTAGTATAAATAAAATACTTTGTTAAACTATCTGATTAATTAGGCTTTGTGGTAGTTTGAATGAAAATGGCCCCATTGGCTCATAGGGACTGGCACTATTGGGAAGTGTGGTGTTGTTGGAGGAAGTGTGTCACTAGGGGTGGCCTTTGAGGTCTCAGAAGCTCAGTCCAGGCCTCGTGTGTCTTAGTCTCTTCCTGCTGCCTATGGATCCAGATGTAGAACTCTCAGCTACCATGTCTGCTTGCATACCACCTGCTTCCCACCACAGTGACAATGGACTAAACCTCTGAACTGTAAGCCAGCCCCAATTAAATGTTTTCTTTTATAAGAGTTACTATGGTCATGATATCTCTTCACAGCAATAAAACCCTAACTAAACAGAAGTACTAACAGAAGTTGGTACCAGGTACTGGTGTATTGCTTCGACAGGCCCAACCATGCTTTTATTCGGAGGAATTTGGACTTTGGGTTGGAAAAGCAGTTAAATGTTTTAAGTGGGGCTTAATGGACCATCCTAGTAGGAACATGGAAGACGGTGGTGCTCAGGATGACTTAACTATGGGGTCCAGCTCAAGAGGTTTCAGAAGAGAGGACTATTAATATGTGGCCGAGAGACCTTGACTGTTTTTGCCCTTGTCCAAAAATCTGCCTGAGGCTAAGTTGAAGAGTTATGGATTAACAGCTTTGGCAGAGGACATTTCAAAACAACCTTAGCATTGGCTGTGTTGCTTGGTTATTAGTGGTCAGTCTTATGCAGATCTATAATGAAAAGGAGCAAGCTGAGCAAGGAAAAGTACCAACTACAGAGTGTGAGGAACAAAGGAGCACTAGGAAAAAAGTTTAAAGAAAAGCCTGATGCTAAATGGAATAAAGGGAATGATGACCTCAGGGCAAGACCCCACCAGCTAAGCTTCCAACTTGTGAAAAGGAATTGAAGAACAGCTTAGGTCCATGCATGGTGTACATACCATAATCCTAGTACTCAGGAGACAGAGGCAAGCAGAGCTCTGAGTTAAAGGGCAGCCTGGTCTGCAGATTGAGTTTCTGGACAGCCAAGCTTAGGCAGTGAAGGAACCATTGAAAACAGAAAGCTGGTGAAGATGTAATTGAACGAGGAGGGCTTGTTCCAGCTCTGGCAAGCAGCAGAACTTCCAGCTGAGGCCCGTGGTTCTGGCTTTAGAGTTAAGGATAGAAGAAGGGCATTATAGAATATCCCTCCATAACTAAGGGAAGTCACTGAAGCTAGGCATGTGTCAGGGGTGTCCCTGCATGAAGGCCTAGAGAGGCTACTGTGTGAAGCTGTGAAGGGAAATCCTGGATTGCCTTGGAGACTCCAAAATGTTGGAGATGCCAGTGCCGTGGAATATCTGCCAAGGAGAGCTGCTGACAGGCAGTGGAACCGGCTCAAGAGAGAGAATTGTTGCAGTTCACAAAGCAGAAAGGAGTTGGAGAACTGAAGAGGGTTTTGACATCAGACATGGAGTTTGGAGTTTGCCCAGCTGGTTTGCAGTCTTGCTTTGGTCCAGTATTTCCTTACCCTGTTCCCTCTCCTCCATTTTGGAATGGTAGTGTATATCCTGTGCCATTGTATGTTGGAAGTATGTGATCTGCTTTTTCATTTTGATTTTACAGAGGATTACAATTAAGAAATTGCATGAGTCCCAGAAGAGACTTTGAATTTTGGACTTTTAAACAATGTTGAGACTATTGTAGACTATGGAGACTTTTGAAGTTGGACTAAATGAATTTTGCATTATGATACAGCTATAAGCCTATGGGGGCCAGGAAGTGGAATATTACTATTGAATGAAAATGGCCCCACAGACATAATTCTTTATTGATTCTTTGGGAGTTTCACATCATGCACCCCAGTCCTCACCTCCCAGTCCCTCCACTCCCTCCCCTCACCCCGGCAGCATGATCCCCCCCATATTAATTTAAAGCAAAACAAACAGCCACCTCATTCCTCCGTCTTTCTAACACCTCTTCATTTGTCCTAGTGGCATTGGGAGCTGTGGTGTGTCACACAGTGCACCCTTTTGTCCAATCAACCCCACCCACAGGTACTCATTGCAGTGAGTCATTGGTCTGGTTCAAGGCTTCTGGCACACCACCATCACTGGGCTCTCACCAAAACTCCTCTCGGACATCCCGCTGTTGACCGGAGTCATGGAGATCCTGCAGTTATTGTTCCGTGGGACCAGTCCCTCCACGAACTCCAGTGGGTCACAGATGTCGGGGATGTTAGGGTGGGCCAACCCAAGGCCCAGAGTGTGGGTCTAGGTGGTAGCTGAGCTGGTTGGTCTAGGCCACTGGGACCGCCCCCCTTCAGGCAAGGGGCAGAGCCGAGCTGAGCCATCTTTATAGCCCTTTTAAAAACATTTAGAAGTCCCACTTTTTTTTTTTTTTTTTTTTTTTTTTTGGTTTTTCGAGACAGGGTTTCTCTGTGTAGCTTTGCGCCTTTCCTGGAGCTCACTTGGTAGCCCAGGCTGGCCTCGAACTCACAGAGATCCGCCTGCCTCTGCCTCCCGAGTGCTGGGATTCAAGGCATGCGCCACCAACACCCGGCCATTTTATTTATTTATTTTTTTTTTTGAGACAGGGTCTCTCTGTGTATCCATGGGTGTCCTGGAACTTAATATGTAGACCAGGCTGTCCTCAAACTCATAGAAATCTGTCTGCCTCTGGCTCTGAATGCTGGGATTAAAGATGTGTGCCACCGTGCCCAGTTCACTGACCCTTTTTATAATTAAGAACCTACTTGTGTATCTCAGGCTTTTAAAAAATGCAGATATTTGTCAAATAACATGTATTATATAGTTAATATTAACCTAAGCTGAAAGACAATATTGCAGAGTCAACTGCCCGACTTCAAATCCTGCTTTTGCTACTTACTAATATGTGAATTTAGGCAAGCTACCGAATCTTTGTATAGCTCATTTTCTTGGTCTTTAAAATGGATACCATAGTCTCTAGCTTACCCTTATTGTGAAATACTGTTGGCACATGGAAATCCATATATAAGTATCAATTATTCTTATTAGAATTTAAAAAAATGAGCTGCTCCAAGTTGCTGCTATTTTTTTTTTTTGGCTTGGGTAAGAAAGGAAAGACTTTTAGAAGTTGTAGTTGGAAGCTGGAGAGCTAGTGCTGTGTAGACCAGGTGAATAGCCTCTCCCTTAGAACAATGATGTTGAGCATTTTTCTTGTGTTTCTTGTGTTCTGTATGTTACATTAAATGTTATATCTGTGCAATTTTTTTTGCCAGTTTTCAAATTTTTCTTAATCTTACAAGATTTTTGTATAGTCTAGATTTCATTCTTTCCATGGGTATATACTCTGCATCATAAGCTCTGGCTATAGGCCATTTTCTTAATTAGTGATTGATGAGGGAGGGTCCAGCCCATTGTGGGTGGTGCTATCCCTGGGCTACTATCCTGGGTTCTATACGAAAGCAGGCCGAGCAAGTCATGAAGAGCAGTTCAGCAAGCAGCACCCTTCCATGGTCTCTGCATCAGCTCCTGCCTCCAGGTTCCTGCCCTGCATGAGTTCCTGCTCTCACTGCTTTTGATGAGAACTGTTAGATGGAACTGCGAGGGAAATGAACCCTTTCCCTCCCAAGTTGCCTTTGCTCATGATGTTTCATCACAGCAATAGTAACCCTAACTAAGACAACCAATATATTGATATTTTTCAAAATATAAAAACAGAATAAAAAACCCACAAACCTTGCTTTTCAAATCTGTTATTAAAGAAATAAAAAGGCAAAACAAAGATTAGGAGAAAATATTCTCAGAACGTGTATCTAACAGTGAACTTGTATCCAGTGAAATATAGCAGCAATTCTTGTACATGCTAATAAGATAATAAGTAAATAAGTAAAAGAATAAAAGGGCAAAAGGTTTGAAAAGATAGTTCACAAAAGAGCATAGCCTATTAAGGGCATGAAAAGACAGCATATTTAGCCATCAGGGAAATACTAATTAAAACCACAGAGACAGCACCTTACATCCTCTCCCATAGCTGAAAAGACTAAATGTAAGAAAGAATGTGAGCATCTGGAACAGCTGGAACTTTGTGCCTTGCAGGTGGAGCTTTACAGCGAACCCATCATGGAAAGCATTTACTCAGTAGCTTATATATTTCAACCTGCACTCTGTAGTATCTGAGTAGAATTTAAAAGGGAGGTGTGTTCGTGCAGTGAAATAGATCTTACTAATATAAAGGAATATCTAATAACAAACTCAGTTATATGAATAAGTCTCAAAGACAAACTGAATGAACAACTGACATAGAGAATTGCAGGGTGTGTGTGTGTGTGTGTGTGTGTGTGTGTGTGTGTGTGTGTGTGTACTCACAGAGGCCAGGGGGTGTTTTCTTTTATGGAGCTGGACTTAGCTGCCTGTCGGTGCTGGGAATTGCAGCAGGCCCAGCTAACGACTGCCAAGCCATCGCTCCAGCCCTAACATGATTGATAAAAAAAAAAAAATCAGTCATGGTGGTGCATGCTTTTAAATCCCAGTGCTCAGGAGCAGAGACAGGGGGGTCTTTGTGAGTTCAAGTCCAGTCTGGTCCATATAGTGAGTTCCAGGCCATTCAAAGTTACATAGTGAGACTCTGTCTCTAAAAAAAAAAGGTCAGTTGAAAGTGGATTCTCAAGACCTTATGGTATGTGAAACTGCTTAAATGAAACAGAAAAAGCACTTTCCGGGCAATTAAGACTGAACAGTGGTACAGATTGGGGTTTTCTGTGTTTAGACTCTGTGGGAAGGAGATTATGTATATATACACACAGGTATGTTGTAGTTGTCCATTGTCTTTTGCAGAAACTAGGTAATTTATAAAGACAGAGAATTACTTGAAGGTGGCACAGTCCGTAAACATGGTCCTTGCATCTGCTAATTATTTGGTGAGGGCTTTCCCCTGTGTTGTAACATGACAGAGGCAGTTGCATAGTGTGATGGCTTGAGTGAGATGTCCCCTTAGTCATTTAAATGGTTGGTGGCACTATTTGGGGAAGCTTAGGAGGCAGGGCATTGCTAGGAGTATGTCACTGGGGCGGGGATTTGAGGTTTAAAAGCTCTATGCCTTTCCTATTGCTCTACTTCCTGATGGTTTAAGATGTGAGCTCAGTTTCCATCTCCAGCTGTCATGCCTCCTCTCTGCCATCATGGACCCCCACTCTAACCACAGCCCCCAAAAACTCTTCTTAAGTTGCCTTGGTCGTGGCGTTTTATCACAGAAAAGTAACTAATACACATGTTAAGACAGCAAGTGTGCTAGCAGAGCACATCTCTCTTCTCATTACAAAGTCACTAATGTGATCAGAAGGACCCTGCCCTCATGACTGCATCAAATCCTAATCTCTCAGAGCCCTGTCTTCAAATACCATTACCATGCAAATATGAGGGTTACATTTCCACACATGGACTGTGGTGAATACATTTAAGCTGAAACACACAGACATATATGTGTGTATATTTTATCCTGACAGTCCTCATATCCAAAGAATATATATATAACTCTTACTAGCAGGGCAAAGATGTGACTATCCATGCCAAGAAGAGGATGTGCAAGTAGTGAGCTTAGGAAAGGTGTTCTGCAGGGTTGTTATCAGAGGAATGCAGATTAGAGTCAGAATGCAGTACCAACCCACAGGATGGCAAAAATAGAGTACTGAGTGGTGGAGAATCTGGGAGCGACTGTTGGCCTCCTACACTGAGGGGCTGCAGGTGGGAGTGTAGTGTGGTAACTAACTTGAAAAGCTGGCAGCATGCCCATATCTTATGACTCACAGTTTCTCTAGATACTATTTTGTGGTATGCACATACCTAGTCATTCTTGAAATCAGCTTATTTCTAAATAGCCACAGACTAGAATGTCTCCAGATATCTGTGAATAATAGAATGGTTAAATTGTTTTAAAATCAAACAATAGAATACAAAAAACAAAATGAGAAGGAACACAGAGATAAGTTTCACAGAGTGATCCGTGAAGGATGACAGTCAAAAAGCAGAAAACTCCATGTATGTGAAATTCAAAACTAGGCCAAGTATAGTGGCACATGCCTGTACTCCTAGCATTTGAGAAACTGAGGTAGTAGGCTGGAGAGTTCAAGGCCAGCTTGGGCTCTAAAGTGAGATGCTGCCCCTAGCCCCTCCCCCCCCCAAGCAAGTAGATAAAATTATTTTTAATAGAACCAAACAGGGCTGGCCAAAAAAAAAAAGTCAATGAAATGATTCCCAATGATACTTTGCTATACTCATAGATCAGTGCCTAGCCTGATTGTCATCAAAGAGGCATCATCTAGCAACTGATGGAAGCAGATTTAGAGACCCATGGCCAAACATTAGGTGGAGCCAAGGGAACCCCACAGGAGAGGCGAGGGGAAGGATTATAGGAGCCAGAGGGGTTGAGGACACCAGAAGAACATGGTCCCCAGAATCAACTAAACAGGGCTCAAAGAGGCTCACAGAGACTGAAGTGACAATCATGGACTCTGTATGGGTCCGAGCTAGGTCTGCTGCATAGATGTTATGATTGTGTTCTTGTGGAACTCCAGGAATAGGGGCTGTCTCTGATTCTTCTGCCTGCTCTTGGGACCCTTTTCCTCCTACTTGGTTGCCTCGTCCAGCCTTGATATGTCTGGTCTTATTTTAATTTGTTATGCCATTTTTGGTTGATATACCTGCTCATTTTTGAAGGGAAATGGAGGAGGAATGGATCTGGGGAGAGAGGAGGTGTGTGTGTGGTAGGGGAAGCGATGCTGAGAGGAGTGGAGGGAGAGGAAACTGCCATCGGGATGTAATATTTGAGAGAATTTAAAAAAAGGAAAAATAATTTTTTTGTTGTTATTTTAAAGAAACCCAGATTGTTGTTACTTTGGGATAAGGAATTGGTCCAGGGAACAGCTACAGGTTGGAGTTCCCACAACTCACTTCTTAAGTACAACTAGTTTACTAGAATGCCTCCTTAAGCTCAGGGAATTGAACACCAAAGTTATACCCACACATACAAATGAAGATATGAGCAGGGCAAGTCCTGTGGAGACAGTCTGTCGCTTCGTGGTCTCTAGATGCACCATCTTCTGTGTGCCACCCAAAGCTGTTAGATCCTTTCGTGGAGTCTTAGAGGTGTGAGTGAAACTTGGGAAGCTGTGCAAATGTCATGGACACTGAGGCTGAGGTCTTAGCTCAGCACCTGGCACACAATTAGCAAATAACAATTACTATAATGCTAAAACCTGATCACTTTGGGGCCACTCTTTGCCTCTGGATCCCCTGAAAAGTAAAGTGCCCATTGGTGTGGCTGTGGTCAGTTGTTAAACAAGAGTCTCTGAGATGGTAGAAGACATGAATTCTTTCTTCCCTGTGGCTGGGAGCACTGACATCAGTTTTGTTTCCTGTCTGTGGATTTGAATTGGGTGGAACTGGGAGTCCATCTCATTTGAATCTCCTCCTTGCATAACGTTGTGTGTGGTATTTTCTGCTTATAGACAACCACTTAAAGCAGGTTCAGTGTCTTAAGAGACTAATTCAGGCTTACAGGAATCAGACACATAGAAATCACAAAAATAAGGCTAAGCAGGCACTGTGGGCTATTATTATTATTATTATTATTATTATTATTATTATTATTATTTAAACCTAGACACAACATCCTATCAAAAGTATGTTTTTAACCAGGCGAGATGGTGCAAGTGTGTAATGCCAGCTCTTAGGAAGCCAAGGGAGGAGCACTCTGAGCTCAAAGCTAGCCTGGGCTACATAGTGAGACCTTTTGTCATAAAACAGGGGCCAGTGCAATGACTCAGGTAAAGACACCTGCTGCCAAGCCTGAGCCCTTGAGGGCAATCCCTGGACCCACCTGGTAGAAGGAGAGAGGAAACTCCTATAAGTTGTCCTCAACCACATGGACACCATGGCATGCTCTCATGATCCTGCTCGTCTGTACAAATGTTCACACAAAATAAATAATGCGTTAATTAAAAATAAAACAACACCCTCCCCAAAACTGTCCTTTTTTCTTTTTTTTTTTCTTTTTTGGTTTTTCATGACAGGGTTTCTCTGTGTAGCTTTGCGCCTTTCCTGGAACTCGCTTGGGAGACCAGGCTGGCCTCGAACTCACAGAGATCCGCTTGCCTTTGCCTCCCGAGTGCTGGGATTAAAGGCGTGCGCCACCACCGCCCGGCTGTCCTTTTTTCTTTAGCTTTATCTTTTTACAAGAAATGAAAACTATAACTATCTTATCAGTGCTTGGGATATATTATCTCATTTAAATTTATTAAAACATTGAGCAATAAAAAATGAAATAAAAGTAGAAAGGACTGCTTGATATACTGTAAGAGCACAGTAAGATCCTCTGATAACTATTTAGAATACTTACAGTCATAGTTTTCTTAGAGGAAGGCACAGGGGCCCCTCTTCTGAGCTAAATAAGTGATGAACCATTTACCTAAGATTGCCCAGGTTTTTATTAAAGTCCTCTTGTAGTTGCATAAGGTAATGCTGTCTTTCCCAAATGAGAAGCATATATCTATGCCTTAGATTTCTTTGTAGGTCTTGTGTCTTTGTTGACCTATGTTGTGACTATAGGATATGAACATAAAATGCAGGATGTAGGAACTGGGAGAAGTCATTGTTGTTGCTAATAAGACCAACCAGCTCCTCACGTGCTCTTACGCTGCTTCGACTCTTCTCCTGGCCCAGTACAATTATATGTAACTTATGGGGTAAGAATTTTTAGGTTAAAGTTTTGTCTTTCCCTATGTGAATAGACCTATATATACAGCTAGCTTTTTCGGTTTTATGTTGCTTCAGAATGCGGAGTAGCACAGAGACTGAACTGACAACCAGGGAGCCTGCATGGGACTGACCTAGGCAGTTTGCAGACATGTTACAGTGTGTAGCTTGGTCTTCTGTGGGACTCCTACCAGCGGGAACAGAGGCTTTCTCTCACTGTTTTGCTGGCTTCTGGGACCCTGTTCCTCATACTGGGTCACCTTTCCCAGCCTGTCCTACTGCAGCTTGCTATGCCATCTTTTGTTGATATCATGGGAGGCCTGTCCTTTTCCGAAGGGAAACAGAGGGGTGGGTGGGGAGGAGAAACTGCAGTCGGCATGTAATAATAATAATAATAATGATGATAATAATAATAAATCATTTAAAAGCCATAACCTCGGCCGGGCGGTGATGGTGCACGCCTTTAATCCCAGCACTTGGGAGGCAGAGCCAGGCGGATCTCCATGAGTTCAAGACCAGCCTGGGCTACAGAGTGAGTTCCAGGAAAGGCTCAAAGCTACACAGAGAAACCCTGTCTCGAAAAAAACCAAAATAAATAAATAAATAAAATTTTAAAAAATCATAACCTCATCTTAGACTATATATACATACAGTTGTTCATATATTTACTTTTATACAAAGTTATACAAAGGGAAAATAAAGAATGCAGAGCAATTCTGTCTTACTCTGTGAAGTATGTTAGGTAGAGCCAAGTAAAAGCAGATTTATGTAAAAATTAGGGTGCCCATGTTTAATGAGAGTCACCCTGGATGGAGGCTGCCACTTGTCTAGTCTAAAGAGGTTTTTAAGTCTGAGATTTCTTTAAACTCTACTGTCTGTATGATTTGTATTTTTCAGCTGAGAGAAGAGAAGTTACAAGAAGAAAAAACTTGTGAAGATCAGATCCACAAGATACTGCAGGAGGATTCAGAAATGGGGAAAAGGAAAACAGATGAACAGAAAAAAAGAGATGAGCCAGTAGTAGTTTTGAAAACAAGTCTGGAGCAGGTTAGTGGTTACCTTCTGGATGCACATCTGCTTCAGTCCAGCAGTTCAGCCAGGGATGTGGGTCTGAGAGCTTTGTGTTGGTGAACAATGGCGCCAGAAATACCCATTGACTGTGCAGCCTAAGAGTAGGGAAGCGCTTTCTGTCCAGATTGAGATGGAGGAAGTAATTTTGAATGGGACAGTGGAACCTGTGGCAACCTGGGATAGTGTGCTACATGTGTTATAAATTATTATTATGCCCCTCCCAGGGTATCCTATGCGTGCAGGGAACCATGCTGGCATGTTGGGCAGATGCAGTGGCAGGCTGGCATGTGACCCACTCCATGCAGGCATGGCAGGTGGACATTCACATCCCAGAGGCTGCATCCACATGGGGAGTTTATTATAATAGAGTGATGAAGAGGCAGAGAGACAGAAAGAGGGAGACAGGAAGAGGGAGAGGAAGAGGGGGGTCCAGGGGTGCATACCTCGTGGGAGGGGGGGGGGGGGGGAGAGAGAGAGAGAGAGAGAGAGAGAGAGAGAGAGAGAGGAAATGGGCCAAGTTTTTCCTTAAAAAGAGACATTTACATCAGGACACAGGGTGGCGCCAAGGGGCGTGATCAGAGTATTAACAACATGTGATAAGGTTTATATGCATACCATCATATTGACGTATGTTCTGGTTGTTTACATTAAATTTTATACATCTTAGTATCCTCAGTTAGATTTCTTTAAAGCTGTATTTTACTTTCCTTTATCTAAAGTCTATAATCCCTTATGCAGAAAAATGCTTAGATGTAAGTATGTCCTCAGCCGGGCGTGGTCATCCACACCTTTAATCCCGTCACTCCAGGAAGAGGCAGGTGGATCTCTGTGATTTCAAGGCTAGTCTGGACTACAAATCTCGAGTTCCAGGACAACCAGGGTGGTTATGCAGAGAAACCCTGTCTTGAAAAACCAAAAAAAAAAAAAAAAAAAAATCTGTCCTCAATATTAGATGAGCAGTCTAAGCTTAACCAATTAGGCACATGATTGGGCCAAATCTTGCTGGAATGTCCTCATTACTAGTTTCCATTGCTCATTTGTGTGTGTGTAAGCACATGCATACACTGGCGCGCATGTGGTGGTCAAGGACAAACTGTGAGAGTCAGTTCTCTTTCCATCATGTGATCGTGGGGATTAAACTCAAGTGATGATGTACCCTCAACCATCAACCTCTCTCACTGGACCAAGAAAGTACTTTTTGAAAATGTAATTATATTCATATGGAAAAATAACAGTTTAATATCAATTCTAGTTACAGTGGTTTGAACATCTACTGATTGCTGTATATATTTTGAGTCATATCTTTTAAGTATTTTTATATAGCCTTGTTAAATTTTCAGGTTACTTTTTTAATGGTTTGAAATCAATGAAGCCTTAACATGTATGAAGATAGGCAACAAAAAAGAGTAGGAAAGAGGGGGGCTGGAGAGATTGCTGGTCCTGCAGAGGACCTCGGTTCGATTCCCAACACCCACATGGTGGCTCACAGCATCCTATAACTCCAGGGGATCTGATACCCTTTTCTGACTTTCATGGGGACCAGTCATGCATGTGGGGGACATGCAGGCCAAATATTCATACAATAAAAATAAATGAGAACACACATCCACACACATTGAGGGGGGAGGGGGGAGGGAGAGAGAGAAAGACTAGAATGGCTCTCCACAGCCAGCGTTACCACTCACCGTACTCTGGCCAGGGTTCTTCCTGTCCATCTGCCGGCTTAGTTTGTATAAAGGCATTTTTCCTGAGCTTCAGAAATGGACATTTTTTAAGCTGTCTTGGGTCAGTGTATTTGCTGACTGCATATGCAGATGACATATGATTGTGGTTGTAGTCTTTATTGTCATTATTATTAAAACAGACCATGGTGACACACATCTGTAACAGCAGCACTTGGTAGGTTGAGGCAGGACAGTTACAGTTAAGCTATCCTGAGCTCTGTAGTGAGTTCTAGGCCTGCCTGGGCAACATATGTAGCAAGGCTCTTTCTCAAAACAATAAGAATAAAACAAAGGCACTTGAATTTACAAATTTTCAATTCTGTACAAGATTCCGTTTAACAAGCATAACATGCTGTGCACTCTCAATGACATGCACCCTGGGAACCTCGAAAGGCTGAAGACCTGCTGCTAGTAAGGATGCCTGCGCATGGCTTAGGAGGTGGCAATAGGATGGACGGACGGACGGACGGATGGACGGACTCATGCTGGTTTCACCGAGGCCCCAGCTGTGCACTGTGGTCTGTGAAGGCTGCAGCTTTGCCTCTTTCCAATCATAATGGCCTCAGGCAAACAGTCTGAAAGCCCCCAAATCTTGAGACAGATGGCCCTTCCATGGAAGGAGCCTGCAGGTCCAGATTTCCTCCAGGAACTATTCTCTACTATTGATTTCATGTCACGACTGGGAGTCATAATTACTTTGCTTTGGGCACTACCATCTTTGAAGTAGAAAGCAGTTACACCAGTGCAGTTCACTTCTTTAGAGGAATCAGAAAATACAGATCTTCAGATTCCCTTATTAGTAATAGCCAGGTTTACAACATTGTCAACGCAAAGCACAGTGGGTAAAGTCTAACCTGTTTTGGATTTTTATGATCCTGCCCTTTTCTACCCTTCTAATTCCTTTTACATTTTTGAGAACTTTTACATGTCTTTAATAGTTTTTAGACTGATGTAGGCTTGTGCTGTCAACTGCTTTAGAGACTGAAGTTGGAAGATTGCAACGTCATGGTCTGATTGGACCTCAGAGTGAGTTCAAAGCTAGCCTGGGCAACTCAGTGAGACTTTTGAAAATAAAAATCCCAACAAGGGCTGGACAGTGGAGTGGAGGAGCACTTGACAGTGGAGTGGAGGAGCACTTGACGGTGGAGTGGAGGAACATTTGACTGGAGGTGGAGTGGAGGAGCACTTGACAGTGGAGTAGAGGAG
>CABHPQ010143875.1:0-19076 GCA_902168405.1 Peromyscus aztecus
GGGGGCAGAGAAGTAAGTGCCTCAGTTGAGGAGGAGTGGGTAATCAAAGTTTGATCCCTGCCTAATGTGTCCTTTCTAGGGAGAGGAAAAGTCAGTCCCCTGATGTCTTCCTTCTGTATTAACCCCTCGTTGCCCAAATTAGTACCTGAAAAGAGGCACAGTGGGGACTCTGGTGAGGCCCCAGCCTTGGAGGCCTAGTGGGCAGGGTTAGAGGCAACTGAATGTAACTGAGGGCAACTGAGGGGCTTTCACAGAGGGGCGTCTAGCTTACCTACCTTACCTCCATTTTTACAGTGTGTCCTGGGACTCTGAATGGGCTGAGTGTGACCGGTGACGCAGAGAACCAGTACCAGACCCTGTACAAGCTGTACGAGAGGTGCGAGGTGGTGATGGGCAACCTTGAGATTGTGCTCACGGGACACAACGCCGACCTTTCCTTCCTGCAGGTGAGCACGCACAGCCCTCCCTCAACCTCTCCCCTCTCGGTTCCTCTTACCTTTCCCTCTCTCAGGATCACCCTCTGCTGCATTCAGCATTCCTAAGACTCAGTAGCTCCTAAGGCTCAAACCTGTGTACTTAGGAGGACAGTGACTATAATGGGGGTGGGATGTTCTGGTCCTATAACCAGGGATATGTAGAAGCTGGCCACGAGAAAGGGCCAGCACAGGTGGTGGTCTGGTAAGCAGAACTGTATAGTAAGCTGCTGTTAGTTTGTCTTTGGCTCTTTAGGAGATGCCCACCACCCAGCTCCCAAATAAATCCACACGTAGAGGCTCACGCTTAATTATGAATGCCAGGCCTTAGCTTGGCTTAGTTTCTTGCCAGCTTTCCTTAACTTAAACTATCCCATCTCTGGGCTTTTCATGTTCTCTTACTTCTGTAAATCTTACTCTTACTCTGTGGCTGGCTGTGTAGCTGGGTGGCTGGCCCCTGGAGTCCTCCTCCTTCCTCTCTTGTTTCTAGATCTCTCCTCCCAGATTTCTCCCTCTACATACTCTCTCTGCCTGCCAGCCCCGCCTGTCCTTTCTCCTGCCTCGATATTGGCCGTTCAGCTCTTTATTAGACCATCCGGTGTTTTAGACAGGCACAGTAGCACAGCTTCACAGAGTTAAACAAACATAAACAAAAGTTAACACATCTGAAAATAGTATTCTACAACAGTAAGCCACCCAAGGACCCAGAGGCACCTGGAGAGATGAGGGAGGGACTAAGCCAGAGCCTTCCTGTTATGAGTGACTCTGAGAAGAAATATAGGTAGGAAATGAGGTCCTTAGTCATTTCTGTGGCTGTTTGTTCACAAAAGTGGCACAGTAGTGTGACGGCATACTCCCTACAAATTAGGAACTAGAGAGAATCCAGAGCTGGGGTTATAGCTCAGTGGCGGGGTGCTGTCAGAACATGCAAGAGGTCCTGGGATCAGTCCCTAGGGAGGCTGGGCACAGTGACACGCACCTGAGGAAGCTGGGGTGGGACAATGCTTGATGGAGCCCAGGAGTTCAAGACCAATGAGTTCAGGACTGGGGTTAGAGCGCCACTGTGGCTCAGTGGTAGAGCACTTGCCCATCATTAAAATAGTAATAATAGCCGGGCGTTGGTGGCGCACGCCTTTAATCCCAGCACTCGGGAGGCAGAGCCAGGCGGATCTCTGTGAGTTCGAGGCCAGCCTGGGCTACCAAGTGAGCTCCAGGAGAGGCGCAAAGCTACACAGAGAAACCCTGTCTCGGAAAACCAAAAAAATAAAAAATAAAAAATAAAAAAATAAAATAGTAATAATAATAAAATGAGTTAAGGGTTCCCTTCCTCAGTGTCTTAAAGGAGAGAGGAGCCTGAGGCCTCACCCTGTTGTCCGTTCACTGACATGGCCTGTTCTATCATAGTGGATCCGAGAGGTGACGGGCTACGTCCTCGTGGCCATGAACGAGTTCTCCACGCTGCCCTTGCCTAACCTCCGAGTGGTAAGGGGAACCCAGGTCTACGATGGGAAGTTTGCCATCTTTGTCATGTTGAATTATAACACCAACTCCAGCCACGCTCTGCGCCAGCTCCGCTTCACTCAGCTGACTGGTGAGTGTCTGAGGATTCCTTCCGGTGACAGGCAAGCCCTGGCGGATGACCCAGGACAGCTTGCTCTAAGCTCATTTTAGCTGCCTGCTACCTTGGTGGTCTCCAAGTCCACCGTCCTTTAAGCAGCAGAGGGCCCCAGGAGGGAGCTGGGGGCGTCTGTGGGGCGGGACTGGGAATCGGATCTGTTGCCCATTCCTCCAACTTTGAAGTACAAGGGTAGGTCGCTTGATTTCCCTCCTTCTCTGGAGTCTTCCCTTTGTCCCGACCAGCTGAAAGAGAGCAGTGGTTTTCACACCACCTGGGAACCCTCTGCTCTCCCTGTCCCAGTTGCTTGGAAAACAGGCAGGTAAGCCTAGGGGATTGACTCAGGATGTCCTGTCCTTTCTCTGCCCCTCCCCCACTGGCTAAACCAGATCTAGACAGGTGTCTGGAGAGGCAGGAGTTTCTGACTCCTCCTCTCCGAGGGCCAGCTTTTCCTGAAGCCTGAGTCTGACTGGGACCACCTGTGGGTCAGAACCATGACCCCACCCCACCCCACCCCCGGGATCTGAGTGTCCTTTGGATGGCTAGGAAAGTACACAAGAGGAGTTGTGCTGTGGTCTTCAGCCGCCTTTCTTCCCACCACAGAGATTCTGTCAGGGGGTGTTTATATTGAGAAGAACGACAGACTTTGCCATATGGACACAATTGACTGGAAGGACATCGTGAGGGTTCAAGGGGCTGACATTGTGGTGAAGAACAATGGTAGAAACTGTAAGTGGTGGTGATCAAGCTGGTTCCCATTGCCCCAGCAAACCAGAGTGACTCCTTTCCCATCCCTACTAGATCCTTTATCTGAACCCACCTTCCCCAGACAGTTACCCTAGGCCCTTGACCCAAGAACCTGCCTGCCAGGAAGGACCAGGTCAGTCTCTTGGAATCCAAACCAGTGTAGCCGGAAAAGAGGCCAAAGTTGTCTGGATGCTAAGCAGGGAGACCAGATCTGGACTAACCCCGACTGCTCTTGCCAATATGACATCTCCCTGCTGCCCTGACCTAGTCTACTGCTCCTGTTCACCCAGGCACAGAATCTGTTTGTCTGGGAGGAACCGAGTTCCTGGGATGGCACCGGGGCTGAGGTTGGCATCTGCCCCAGTCCCTCCCCTTCAGCTGCCCAGTGGGTAGTGTGGGGGAGTGACTCCACCCCTTGTTGACAGGTTCCCTAGAGCCCAGCCCTGCTTTCCAAGGGCAGGGAGGGACACAGCCCAGGGCTCTTGCTTCCTGGGATTGAGGTGCTTGTGTGCTGACATCATACTCTGTTGATTCAAGCAAGCCTTCCTCAGCCCTGATGGCCCTGCTTCCCATCTAGGTCCACCCTGTCACGAGGTCTGCAAGGGGCGATGCTGGGGGCCTGGACCCGAAGACTGCCAGATATGTGGGTTTGAATTTCCTTCTGCAAAGTTAAAGCTCGCGCCCTCCCACACCCATCCCTGTGCAGTCCTGCCTGTGTCGAACCTGACGGTCAAAATGAGCGGCGGCCTCTGGATCTAGCCTGACTGTCATACTCTTTTCGTAGTGACCAAGACCATCTGTGCTCCTCAGTGTAACGGTCACTGCTTTGGGCCCAACCCCAACCAGTGCTGCCATGATGAGTGTGCAGGGGGCTGCTCTGGACCCCAGGACACAGATTGCTTCGTACGTGATGGTGCCGTCTGCCTGTGCTCTGAAACGGGGGTACGGGCTTTGGGGAGGGGGAGGGGTATTTAGAAGATACAAATTTTAGGAACCGTTTTCGTTCCCAGGCCTGCCGACACTTCAATGACAGTGGAGCTTGTGTGCCCCGGTGCCCGCAGCCTCTTGTGTACAACAAGCTAACGTTCCAGCTGGAGCCCAACCCCCACACCAAGTATCAGTACGGAGGGGTCTGCGTTGCCAGCTGTCCCCGTAAGTGTTTGGGGGGAAGGGACAGTGATCGTGGACCCAAGATTCTCCACAAAAGTTTGGGGTGCGAAAGGGATTAAGTTAGATGTTAACTAGGGGACCTAAATGTGATCATGTGACCCCACCGAGTGGGTGACCTCTATGTCAGTGCCCCTGACTGCTTCCTCTAGACTGGCTGTGGCCACTTGGAGCCACTAAGAGCAAAGGGGGCTGTGAACGCAGCTTAGCTAGTGCTTGCCTAGTGTGCACAAAGCCCTGGGTTTGAAAGCTCCAAAACCACATAAACTGGGAGGAACAGTGTGCTGTAATCCCAGCGCTCGGAGACACAGACAGGAGCATCAGAAGCTCATGGCCATCCTCAGCTACATGAGGAGTTTGATGCCAGGGCTAGAAACATGGCTCAGCAGTTGAGAACAATTGCTGCCCTTCCAAAGGACTCAGCTCTTAAGACCCATATCAGGCAGCCCATAATACCCTACAATTCTAGTTCTAGGGGATCTGACATCCTCTTCTGGACTCCTTGGGTGCCAGGCACAAATGTGGTACACATACATACATACAGGCACTTATATATACACATAAAATAAATAGGAGGCTGGAGAGATGGCTCAGTGGTTAAGAGCACTGGCTGCTCTTCCGAAAGACCTGAGTTTGATTCCCAGCACCCACACAGGGGTATCTGATGCCTCTGACCTCCAAGGGCAGCTGTACACACACAGACAGATGCACATACACATAATTAAAGGTAACAAAAATAAATCTTAAAAATATATAATTAGCCGTGCAGTGGTGGTGCACGCCTTTGATCCCAGCACTCGGGAGGCAGAGGCAAGTGGATCTCTGTGTGTTTGAGCCCAGCCTGGGCTACAGAGTGAGTTCCAGGAAAGGTGCCAAAGCTACACAGAGAAGCCCTGTCTCAAAAAAACAAAAACAAACAAAAATGTGTGTGTGTGTGTATGTAAATCTTTTTCTAAAAAAGAGTTTGAGGCCATCTTTTTTTTAAAGATTTATTTATTATGTACTTTATGTATATGGGTGTTTTGTCTGTATGCATATTTTCACAGCAGAGGAGGGCATTGGATCTCATGAGACTCTGTTAAAGGTGGTTGTGAACCACCGTGTGGGTTCTGGGAATTGAACTCAGGACCACTGGAAGAGCAGCCAGTGATATTAACCCGATGAGCCATCCCTCCAGCACCTTGAGGCCATCTTAAGAACAAAGAGATGGCTAATCTAGAGGACAGACCTGAGGAACCCTAGGTTGTAGCTGGGGCAAATCTAGTGCAGAGTAGGGGAGTAGGGTGAAGAGGAGGGGAAACAGGTGAAGAGTCTTCGTAGGTGGCAGCGTTATTCATATCTGATGGTGACCTCCTCTTTCCTAGATAACTTTGTGGTGGATCAGACATCTTGTGTCAGGGCTTGCCCTCCCGACAAGATGGAAGTAGATAAAAATGGACTCAAGATTTGTGAGCCTTGTGGAGGGTTGTGCCCTAAAGGTGAGCAGGACGTGGTGAGAAATTGTACCCAGCCTTTTCTGAGGTGACCCAGGACCCAGCACTGAGAATGTTCCGTGTTTGCAGCCTGTGAGGGGACGGGCTCTGGAAGCCGCTTCCAGACTGTGGACTCTAGCAACATTGATGGGTTTGTGAACTGCACCAAGATCCTGGGCAACCTGGACTTCCTTATCACTGGCCTCAACGGGTAAGAGACTGCTTTCCCACCCTGACCGCGAGCCCCATCCACTGCACAACTCGTTTCAATGGCTTAAATCCTTCCAGGCACCTGACTAGAAATGTAAGCATGAAATCTCAGGAGCTGAGAGAATGCATAACTCCATCTTCTACCTGGAGCTTGCGTCGTCCCTCAAGGGCATCCCTAAGCAACAGAGTATCCCTGAGGAATGATGTGGTACAGGGACAGTGTAGACCAGTGTGTAGACCAGCTCAAGTTTTCTAGAAGTTCTTCCTTAAATAAAAGGAAGCTGGAGCGACAGCACAGTGGCTGAGATCACATACTGCTCCTCCACAGGTTCAAAGCTCTCTGTAACGCCAGCTCCTGGAGGATCTGATGCCCCTAGCCTCAGTGGTGCACGTGCGTGTTGGCAAACACACACACACACACACACACACACACACACACACACACACGGCTAAAAACAATGAAAACAATTGTCTATTTTTCGTTTTTTTAACATTATTTTATGAGTATTTAACCTGCATATATGTCTCTGCACCAATGCATACACCTGGTGCTCACAGAGCTCTGAAGAGGGCGTTGAATCCCCTGGAACTGGAGTTATGGATGGTGGCTAAGGACCAAACCCAGGCCTTCTGCAAGAGCAGCTAGTGGTGTTTGTTTGTTCGTTTGTTTGAGACAGGGTTTCTCTGTGTAGCCCTGGCTGTCCTGGAACTCGCTCTGTAGACCAGGCTGGCCTCGAACTCACAGAGATCGCCTGCCTCTGCCTCCCGAGTGCTGGGGTTAAAGGCGTGCACCACTGCCCAGCTACATTTTTTGTTCTGTTTTGTTTTTTTGAGCATTTTTAAAAAAGCATTTCCCTCTTTTCCTCCCTGTACACACAGGCAGACTCACCCCTTAGTTTTGTTCTGTTTTGTTTCCATGAGATGAGGCCTCCATGTGTAGCCCAGTTTGGCCTTCTTCACCCTTGTTCAGCCTCTCGAGAATGAGTGTTGAGATTTTAGGTGTGTGCTATCACCACTGTCCTAGTTTGTGTTTTTTATGTGTGTGGGTTTTGCCTGCATGTATGTCTGCGCACTGTGTGCATGAAGTGCCTGAGGAGACCAGAAGAGGGCATCTGACTCTTTGGAGCTGGAGTTATAGACAGTTGTGAACAGCTCTGGGGCATTTTCTTTTCTTTTGTGACGTGAGATGCTCCAAGCACATGTATTTATATTTCCCCCACCACCAGCATCTCTCCAAGGAGTTGTTTCCTTAGATGAAGACTCTGATTTTGGAGCCAAGAGGCTGGTTACAGTACAACAGCTTGCTCAGCGTATTTAAAGCCCTGGGTGGATCCCAGCACTGGGGGGAAATGACATCTAGAAACCATGTGTTGAAGTATGGTGTGTTTATTACCACTGAGTGCCATACCTCTGCTTTGTTGAGAAGTTTGGTTTTTTGTTTGTTTTTTGGTTTTTCGAGACAGGGTTTCTCTGTGTAGTTTTGGTTCCTATCCTGGATCACGCTCTGTAGACCAGGCTGGCCTCGAACTCACAAAGATCTGCCTGGCTCTGCCTCCCCAGTGCTGGGATTAAAGGTGTGTGCCACTGTGCCTGGCTATTGAGAAGTTTTTACTGTTCCTCCACCCCCCAGAGACCCCTGGCACAAGATCCCTGCACTGGACCCAGAGAAGCTCAACGTTTTCAGGACAGTACGGGAGATCACAGGTGAGGAAGAAGGATGGCTTCCCTGACTAGAAGGAGCAGATGACCCACTGGCATGCATTACAGTTAAACCACTTAGGAAAAGTCACACTCCAAAGCACAGTGAGGCAGGTGACAGAGAATCTGACGGAGAGGAGAAGACTCCCTGCTTATATGCCTCTCTCCAACCCTTCAGGGTACCTAAACATCCAGTCCTGGCCTCCTCACATGCACAACTTCAGTGTTTTTTCCAACCTGACAACCATCGGTGGCAGAAGCCTCTACAAGTGAGTAAGGGTGTGAAGGTGGTATCGTCTCCAGACACTAAGATGGGCTCTTCTTATGAAATACAGTGCATTTCTCAACCAAGAGGCCCCAGTAGTCTGCTAACATGATGGAGTAAAGGCAAAAAGGGACGGGGAAAACCAAATGTGGTATTGTGATCACTGGGGAGACTGACCCAGGAGGCTCACAGCAAGTTCAAGACCAGTTTGGGCTACACAGTGAATTCCAGCCCTGCCTCAGAAATGCAGTAAGACCTGTCTTAGAAAACACACCTGATAAAAGAGGGGATTCCCTTGCCATGGCTCTAACTTAACCTGGAGCAAATTTGATGAGTGAAAATAAATCCCCTGTCTGTCTAATTTTCCCTTTGTAGTCCGCCCTCTAATTCTAACTCCTTGTTCCAGCCGGGGCTTCTCCTTGTTGATCATGAAGAACTTGAATGTCACGTCACTGGGCCTGCGGTCCCTGAAGGAGATCAGTGCTGGGCGCGTCTACATAAGTGCCAATCAGCAGCTCTGCTACCACCACTCTCTCAACTGGACCAGACTGCTCCGGGGGCCTCCGGACGACAGGCTTGATATCAAGTATAATCGGCCTCGAAGGGACTGTGGTGAGAGAGAGGGCCTCCCGGGTGAGAACAGGCGGTCTGGGAGGCGAGAGGACCCTGAGAGTGGGATAGGGTTGGGAGATGGAACCAATGAGAAGTGGGTGTGAGGAGGGGGGCCCACACGGAAGAGTTCAGAAGAAGGCTTCCTGGGAGTCCTGGGTCTTTTCCTAACGCGTCTGGTTTTTTTTTTTTTTTTTTTTTTTTTCCAGTGGCAGAGGGTAAAGTGTGTGATCCACTATGCTCCTCTGGGGGATGCTGGGGCCCAGGCCCTGGTCAGTGCTTGTCTTGTCGAAATTACAGCCGAGAAGGTGTCTGTGTGACTCACTGCAACTTTCTGAAGGGGTACAGTGTGGAGAAGGCCGAGAGGGTGGGAGTAAGGCCCGGGGCGGAGGGGGGGGGGGATCAGCTCAGGTGCTGATGACCTTTAGTCTGTGTTTCTTTCTCCTTCCCTCTCCCTCCTCCCTCTCCCTCCTCCCCCCACCTGTAGCCCTACTTGCTCTGTATGTAGCCCAGGCTAGCCTTACATCCTTCTACCTAAATCTTCCAAATGCTGAGATTACAGCGATGAGCCACCATGTCTGGCTTGAGCAAGTGGCGGGAGGGAGAGACAGACAGACAGAGAGACAGACAGGACCCAGAGATCTTCCTGCTTCTGCTTCCTGAGCACTGAGATTAAATGTGTGTGCTACCACACCTGGGCTTCTGTTGTTTTTAGACACTCTGTCATCTAGGCAGGCCTTGAACTCATGGAAAACTTCCTGCCGTAGCCTCCAAAGTGCTGGGATTACAGATGTGAGCCACCACTCTTGGCTGTGTAGACAGCTTTCTGTCTTGTGCCTCGGTGGGCATGAAGTAGAAGGTCCTCATTACAGGATCGGGCCTGAAGGTCAGAACGCAGAAGTGACCTCTCTTTGTGTCACCCCTTGCAGGGAACCTCGTGAGTTCGCTCAGGACGGTGAATGTTTCTCCTGCCACCCCGAGTGCCTACCCATGGAGGGCGCCAGCACATGTGACGGCCCGGTACAGTAACAGCCCTGGGGTCCGTAAGACAGGATGTCTAGGGAATGACCTGGCCAGATTTCCAGGTCAGCCCAGGGAAGTCAGAGAACCCTGGAATCTGTACATGGAGGATCCTGAAGGCATGGGCTGGTCCTTACGGGGAAGGCTGGAATTAACACTGAGATCTCATTCCCAACCATCCTCTTCTGCTCAGGGCTCTGATGCTTGTGCTCGATGTGCCCATTTTCGAGACGGGCCCCACTGTGTGAACAGCTGCCCCCATGGAATCCTAGGTGCCAAGGGTCCAATCTACAAGTACCCAGACGCTCAGAATGAATGTCGGCCCTGCCATGAGAACTGCACCCAGGGGTGAGTGACGGGGTGAGGAAGGAGGGGTCAGGGAGAGGGGAGAACACAGAATCGGGGTGAGGGGAGACGCATCAAGAAAAGGTTGGCTACTTAAGACTCACTCCCAGCTATAAAGGACTGGAGGACAAGAAACTCACGACATGAAAGTATACCGTGGTTAGGGGTAACCTCAGCTCAGGAGTTTCATTCAGGAGAGGCTCACTAGTGAGCCAGGGGTGGAGGAGGAGACTGCCGGAAGGGTGGGAGTGGAGTCCCCTCTGTTTGGGGACTAGGTTTGGGGCTCCAGGATGAGGTGCCACAGTAGGATTGTTCTGAAACAAGCTTTTATATATGAAGGCTTTTGGACTTGAGTCTCTATTGTCTTTCTAATTGCTTTATAATTACGTTTATTATTGTGTATATGGGGGCAGTGTGTGCATGGGTACTACCGTGTACGGAGGTCAAATGACAGCATGAGGAAGTTCATTTTCTCCTTCCCCTCTGTGGCTACCCAGGGATCAGACTCAAGGGCCTGCCCTGCTGAGCCACCTCTTGGCCCGAGCCTCTACTGTCTGCTTACTAAGAGGGTGGTTTTCTTTCCTAGGTGTAAGGGACCAGAACTGCAGGACTGTTTAGGTCAAACAGAGGTATTAATGAGGTAAGATGATCTTGGAGACTGTGGAACCCAGGAATATTTGGGAGAAAGTTTGTGGAAGATCCATGCTAGACATTCTTTTTTTTTTTTTTTTCCCCTACTGGGATTAAAGGCGTGCACCAGCTCATTCTGCCTTTTAAAAAATGTTATGTATATGGTTGTTTTGTCTTTGCATGACTTGCTTACCTGGTCTCCTTGGAGGCCAGAAGAGGGCATGGGCTATCTTGGAACTGGAGTTGTGGATGCTTGTGACCCATCATGTAGGTGCTGGGACTTGAACTCAGGTCTTTCACAAGAGCAGCCAATGCTCTTAAATACTGAGCCTCTCTCCAGTGTCTCATTCTGCCCTTCTTTTAAAGTTTTAAAGTGTGTGTGTGTGTGTATGTGTGTGTGTGTGTGTGTGTGTGTGTGTGTGTGTGTGTGTATATGTATGTCTACAAGCCAGAGGGGGGTACCAGATCTCTTTATAGATGATTGTGAGCCACCATGTGGTTGCTGGGAATTGAACTCAGGGCCTCTGGAAGAGCAGCCAGTGCTCTTAACCTCTGAGTCATCTCCCCAGCCCCTATTTTTTATATTTTTTTAATTTTGTTTTTATGACAGACAAGGTATCACTATATAGCCCTGGCTGGCATGAAACTTGTGTAGACCAGACTGGCCTATAACTCACAGAGATCCACTTGCCTCTGCTTCCCAGATACTGGGATTGAAGGCCTGTACCACTATACCTACCTTTTCAAAAAAATTTTTTTATATGTATTAGTAATGCCTGAAATGTGTGTATGTGCACCATGTGTGCTCAGTGCTCGAGGAGGCCAGCAGAGGGCATGGGATTCCTCTGGATCTGGAGTTATGGATGGTTATGAGGCATGATGTGGGTTCTGGGAACCAAACCTGGGTCCTCTGTAAGAGCTCTTAACCACTGAGCTATCTCTCCAGCCTCCTCTCCGCCCACCACCCAGGCTGGCCTCGAACTCACAGAGATCCGCCTGGCTCTGCCTCCTGAGTGCTGGGATTAAAGGCGTGTGCCACCACCGCCCGGCCCACCCCTCTTTTTTAAGATAAAGACTTATTTTATTTTTAATTACATGTATTTGTGTGGGTATGTGCAGTTGAGTGCAAATATACTCAGAAGAGGGTGTCAGATCCCCTGTATCTGGAGTTACAGGTGGTTGTGAGCCACCATGTGGGTGTTGGGAACTGAACTCAAGTCCTCTGCAGGATCAGCCGGTGCTTTACCACTGAGCCATCCCCCCACCCCCCTTCAAATATCTGTCACTTATTCTTTGGAGATTTAGTGCATTTATATAATGTATTTTGATCATACCAATTCACCATCATCTTCCTCCAGACTCCCCTACTGCCCTTTCCCTGTCCCCTTCCTGATTCCCTGTCCTTCTTTTCATTACTGCTATTAATAATCTGAGTCCATTTCGTGCCAGCCACACGCATGTGGGTGTGGAGCAGTCCACTAGGGTCATTCTTTCCTTTTATATACACAGTCCACCATCATGGGCTCAGGAATTGTGGCTTCCGGCATTCCCTTCCTAAAATTAACTTACACTAGCTTACAAGAGGAAGTCTCCTCTATGGTTGGCCCCTTCAGTGCTCATGGATATTAGTAGAGGTGAATGCTAACTCAGATCTGCACCATATAAATGACATCTGTGAACCTGCTGTAAACTTAGGGTGCTGGCCTTTTCTATATCCCATAGCAAAACCCATCTGGCAATGGCTGGGATGGTCGGCCTGCCTGTGGCTCTCCTGATTCTGGGAGGCTCCTTTCTCTACTGGCGTGGACGCAGGATTCAGAATAAAAGGGCTATGAGGCGCTACTTGGAACGGGGTGAGGTGAGTATCAGCTTCACTTTGGGGGCACCCTTACAATCTGAGGATAAGCGGTAGGATGGACCTTACTCCTCTTCTCTTTCCCTGGAATTTAGTCCCGTTCCTTGAGGGGACAATGTAGAGCGATGTAGACAGCTCAGAATGCTTGCTTAACATGGGCAAGGACCTGGGTTCAGTTCCAGAAACATGCATGTACACTTGCACATGTATGTACACACGAGTCCACACCAGAAGTGGGAACGTGTATTCTCATCTTGCTTTTGCCATTTGCTGTGATTCTGAAGAAACCTCAGTTTAAGTAACTTAGATATAAACAATATTCATACTTCTGGGCTGATGGGTAGCATGATCTGTGGAAGAACTTTGAAAAGCTCCGTCAGACATTTTGGTACATGGCAATAACTCCAGCCCTTAGAAGGCTGAGGTGGGGCCAGTCCGACCTACACAGGCAAGCCCTCCTCTTAGTGAGAGGAGACAGGGACGGAAAACCAGACCTAGCCTCGTTGGAAAGGTGGAGCACGACCATACCTCCTTTCCTCGTGCTGCTCAGAGGAAACGAGCCCTCTGGGTCCTTCTCATCAGACCAGCTGCTTCAGTCCTGGTGTTCCTGAAGGGCCTGCTGATCCTCGACTATGATGCTTTCCAGGACTAAAGACAGTGTTTCTTCCTGCCCTCTGCTCTGGGCTCTGCCGCCCTCGGCATCCGCCTATGGGGAGTAGGTGGGACTGGGGTTGTGGGAGTAGACTTTTTTGAGCACCTCCTTCCTGTCTGCACCTCAGAGCATCGAACCTCTGGACCCCAGCGAGAAAGCAAACAAAGTCTTGGCCAGAATCTTCAAAGAGACAGAGCTGAGGAAGCTTAAAGTGTTGGGCTCTGGTGTCTTTGGAACTGTGCACAAGGTGAGGAACTCACAGGAAGTCTGCAGAAGTGGGGAAAAGATGGGGGGAAAAATGGGAGAAGAGTTTTGGCAAAAGACTGACAGGACAAGAATTATTTTTTACTCCATGTCCATCCCAACCTTTCTAGGGGGTTTGGATCCCTGAGGGTGAATCCATCAAGATTCCAGTCTGCATTAAAGTCATCGAGGACAAGAGTGGGCGCCAAAGTTTTCAATCTGTGACTGATGTAAGTGAAAGAGGCAATTCCATCTGCCGCTAGAAGAGAGGCAGTGTTGGGTCCAGGCATGTAGACATATGATCCTGTGTTGGCAGAGAGTGTGTTAGGTCCACGTTAGGCATACTGTACTTGCGTGTTAGAGGGACCTCTGGGTTGGATGTCCTTTTTGTGGAGTGTATGTGAACACGTTACTTCCTTTTATGTTTTGCAGCATATGCTGGCCATTGGTAGCCTAGACCATGCCCACATTGTACGGCTTCTGGGACTATGCCCAGGATCATCTCTGCAGCTTGTCACACAGTACTTGCCTCTGGGCTCCCTCCTTGACTATGTGAGACAGCACCGTGGAGCGCTGGGGCCTCAGCTGCTGCTCAACTGGGGAGTACAGATTGCCAAGGTGAGAGGGGTCTGGAGGGGGCCCATGACAGCTCCTGCTGGACCGGGGAAAGTCAGGGCAGAGGCGGGAGATCCAGGGTTGGAGGTTCTGAGGACGGTCTTCAGGTCTGGGCAGCTCCTGCTGTTCAGTGACTGGCCCCCTCCTCCTCTAGGGTATGTATTACCTGGAGGAACATAGTATGGTGCACAGGGACCTCGCTCTCCGGAATGTCCTGCTCAAGTCACCGAGTCAGGTCCAGGTGGCAGATTTCGGTGTGGCTGACCTGTTGCCACCGGAAGACAAGCAGTTACTATATAGTGAGGCCAAGGTAAGGTGACAGGGGTCGGGCGGTGGTCGGGGGGAGTGAGCAGGGATACTGTAACCAGGGGCTCTTTCCGAGATGAGTAGGCGAGTCAGGGTCAATTGCGGGGGGGAGGGAGCTGAGGACGGCAGAAATCAAAGGACGATGGAAAACCCGGGATTTTAAGACAATAAGAGAATTTGTGAAGATTAACTGGTAGCACCTTTAATTTTAATCTTCAGACTCCAATCAAGTGGATGGCCCTTGAGTGTATCCACTTTGGGAAATACACGCACCAGAGTGACGTGTGGAGTTACGGTGAGCACACCTGGCGGCCCCCTGTCATCACCACCAAGTCCCCCACTGTCCTTTGTGTCTCCTCCTCTTAGGAACTCTCCGCCTAGCTAACTAAAGCAAAGGCTACCTTCCATTTACGACTTTTAAAGGGACTGTGTCTGTTTTTCATACTTCCTAGTTAATTTCTTTCTATGTCAGGTGTTACGGTGTGGGAGTTGATGACTTTCGGGGCAGAGCCCTATGCGGGGCTGAGACTGGCTGAAATACCAGACCTGCTCGAGAAGGGAGAGCGGTTAGCACAGCCCCAGATCTGCACCATTGACGTCTACATGGTCATGGTCAAGTGTGAGTTGTCTGCTGACCCCTGCCTGGTTTGACTCCCCCTCCTTCCTCCTCCACGGCTCTATTCCCTTCTGACTCTACCCTACATCTCATCCCCAGGTTGGATGATTGATGAGAATATTCGCCCAACCTTTAAGGAACTAGCCAATGAGTTCACCAGGATGGCCCGTGACCCACCACGATATCTGGTCATAAAGGTGGGTAGGGGCTAGAGGATGTCAAGCCTTTTAGAGAAAGGAAGACCTGGTTGGAACTAGAATCCACCGTAACGATTGTCTGCTCCTGTAGAGAGAGAGCGGGCCTGGAATACCTCCTGGGGCAGAGCCCTCTGCTCTGACGAACAAAGAGCTGGAGGAAGTAGAGCTGGAGCCTGAACTGGACCTAGACCTAGACCTGGAGGCAGAGGAGGACAGCCTGGCAACCACACTGGGTTCTGCCCTCAGCTTACCAGTGGGAACGCTTCCCCGGCCACGTGGGGTAGGATACCTTCTAACTGCACGAGATTCTGCTCCATGAACCCGCATGAGCCCACTCAGAATCACCATTCATCAGCTTCCACGATAATTGATTTCTTCCTTCATTTTAACCCTTTCCTTTCCTTTCTCATCCTAGAGCCAGAGTCTTTTAAGTCCCTCATCTGGATACATGCCCATGAACCAGAGTAATCTCGGGGAGGCTTGTCTGGTAAGGTCTGCTGCCAGAGCTGGGGTGGCAGAGAGTCTTACGGGCTTGGAGGTGCTGATAGAAATGTGGAGGGAGACGCTTCAAGGCTCAAAGGTTAATCAACGTCCTGCAATAGAGGAGGCCCTGAACAGCCGCACCTCCTTCTAAACCTGTTTAACTCTCCTTGCTCCTTTACTCTCCTCCTTAGGATACGGCAGTTTTGGGGGGCAGTGAACAGTGCCCCCGTCCCATCTCTCTGCACCCAATTCCTCGGGGACGTCTGGCATCAGAGTCCTCAGAGGGCCATGTGACTGGCTCTGAGGCTGAACTCCAAGAAAAAGTATCGGTGTGTAGAAGCCGGAGCCGAAGCCGCAGCCCTCGGCCACGTGGAGACAGTGCCTACCACTCACAGCGACACAGCCTGCTCACCCCTGTCACCCCGCTGTCCCCACCAGGGTTGGAGGAAGAGGACGCCAATGGTTATGTCATGCCAGACACACACCTCAAAGGTACCTGGCTCTCCTCCAGCCTCTTCCTTAAAGCTTCTAATCTTTTTTCTCCAAGCTCCCCTTAATTCTTTCATCTTCTCTGATATCTCCTAGTCATTTGTTTTCTAACTCACCCCCATTCCTTCTGGTTATTTCTCTGAAGTTCTATACATCCTTACAATTTTTCTCAACCACAGGTACATCCTCCTCCCGGGAAGGTACCCTTTCTTCAGTAGGTCTCAGTTCTGTGCTGGGTACTGAAGAAGAAGATGACGATGAGGAGTATGAATACATGAACCGGAGGAGAAGGAGCAGCCCGCCTCGGCCTCCTAGGCCTGGCTCCCTCGAGGAGCTGGGCTATGAGTACATGGATGTGGGCTCAGACCTCAGTGCCTCTCTGGGCAGTACGCAGAGTTGCCCTCTCCATCCTATGGCCATCATGCCCTCTGCTGGCACAACTCCAGATGAGGACTATGAGTATATGAACCGTAGGCGGGGTGTGGGTGGTGCCGGGGGGGATTATGCAGCAATGGGGGCCTGCCCAGCAGCTGAACAAGGGTATGAAGAAATGCGAGCTTTCCAGGGGCCTGGCCATCATGTACCCCACGTTCGCTATGCCCGCCTCAAAACTCTGCGTAGTTTAGAAGCCACCGATTCTGCCTTCGACAACCCTGATTACTGGCATAGCAGACTTTTCCCCAAAGCTGACGCCCAGAGAACTTAACCTCTGCTCCTGAGACTCTCCGGGAGCATCTGATGGCAGCTGGTGCCTCTTGAGGGTACCCCTTCCTCGCCCCCTCCTCCCTCAGGTCCCATTCCCATTTCTCCAGTCCTGGACAATGCCATCTAGTCTTTGGAGACTTGTAAACACATCCTTACACAATTCTGTGCTGTGTAGTCAGCTGTGCACTTTCTTCTCGTCCCCAGCCCCAGGGAAGAGAAGGTTTTCCTATTTGTCTACTTCCCCAATCCCATTCCTCAGCTTCCTCAGGGAGACTCCCTGGAGATATGAAGGATTACTCTCTAAGCCACTTTCTCTCAGGCTCTTTATTAGAGTTAGACTTTGCTTTTGTTTCTCATCAGACTCTCCTAAGGAAGAGGAGATGAAATAGAGCTGGGAGAGGAAAGTAAAATTTTGGCTCATGAGACTCTTAATCCTATGCAAAGATTGAGAAGCTTAAGAAAGGTAGGAGTAGATACCAATAACTATGAATTGAACGTTTACTGTGAGCTAGGCATTGTCCAGCTGAACTCTGCCTGCATTATCTCAATTACAATCTCTACAATTTTTGTGAGGTAGAGCTGATCCTATTTTACCAATACAGGAGTCCTCTTGAGAGTTCCAAGATAGCCAATAGGTCCCTGAGTCTGTGCATAGTACTGAATCCTGTAGTTTTTGTTGTTTGTTTGGTTTTGGTTTTGGTTTTTCGAGACAGGGTTTCTCTGTGTTGTCCTGGCTGTCCTGGAGCTCAATCTGTAGACCAGGCTGGCCTCGAGTCCAGAGATCAGCCTGCCTCTGCTTCCTGAGTCCTGGGATTAAAGGCATGTGCCACCATCGCCCAGCCTAAAATTCTTTTTTAAAAAATATTTTAGTTGGTGTGCATAGTTTAGTGCCTTTTACATCTTACCTAAGAACTTTTCATCATGGCCGTAATTCTTTTAGTTTGAAGTGCCATATCAAAAGTAATCCTAATTTGTCTGTTTTTATAATTTCATGGAATTGCTATTATAGATCTTACCATGATTTTTCCCTCATATGAAGTCAAGAACTTTCACCTTTTCTCAAATGAAAAACACTTCTCTTTGGCATGTCTCAACTGCCAGCATTACTACTCTTGCATTCTGGGCCAATTTGTAGGTAAAATAAGGGTATTTGAATGCAAGTACTATGATATCACTGTCAGTCAGTCTAATAACAGGTGGGTTAGTAAGTGACTAATGGATGCACTAGGCAAAGAGATGATTCATCTACCAAGTGGGACAGAAAAGGATGGTTGTAATGGTGTGCAATTTAAATTTTAGGGACTATTTATTTCAGGAACTTGTCATGTAACATTTTCAGATTGTAGTTGATCACAGGTTACTAAAACTGTGGACAGAAAAACCTCAGATAATGGGGGACTGAGCCTTGAAGAAATTAAGCAGCAGGTCCAGGATTCAAAATCTTTCAATTCCAGTGCCTGTACTTTTACTATAAGGTGTCAAGGAGTACCATGTCAAGCTCTTGTAAGGGGCGTGTGTGTGTGTGTGTGTGTGTGTGTGTGTGTGTGTGTGTGTGTGTGAAACAGGGTCTCACTCTGTAGACTGGCCTGGAATTATGTAGCCCAGGATGGCCTTGAACTGCAATTCTGTCTCAGCCTCCCAAAGGCTGTAAGTGTGAACTACCAGACTCCTTGTTTATGCACTGAATGGAGCAAATGCCAACGGCCACGTTTCCCTCCGGCACCCTGGCTTCTCATCTCAGGAAGGGTGGAGACAACACAGAAGGACAAACAACTGGACGTTTTTGTGTAAGCCGTAGCCCACATATGTTGTAGATGATATACACTCCTTACAAGCCAATTCACAAAGGTTCCGAGAATCCTATTTTAAGAGCTATTCTGAACCAGTAATGAGAAACTTCTGGTGGGATAGAAAGAGGATCCATCTTCAGACCTCAGCCTTCCTGGATGGGAACTGGGGAAAAATGTCTTCTTGTACCATTAAAGTTTTTTGTTTTGTTTTTATACGTGTCTGAATAAAAATGCCAAAGTTTGTTTTTGTTTTTCTTTTATTCTTGTCAACTGAAAAGTGCATGAGACTGTCCCTTTTCTTTGCTTCTTAGCAATGGGTAGCTTTCTCTGCTCCTGACATTCTTACTATGTCTTATCTAAAGTTCCCAAACCTTTATTTATAAATTGTATTTTTAATTATGCGTATGTGAAGGAGTGGGGGTTGGCGATGGTGAATGCAGTGCCCAAGGAGGTCAAGAATGCTGGAGTTACAGGTGGTTGTGAACTGCCTGGCATGGGTGCTGGGAACTCCCTCCCTCCGCAGAAAAACCAGGTTATAACCGCTGAGCCATTTCTCCAGACTCTGTTTCTAGTCCTTTTTATTAACCGGTTTTACTGGGCATCGCTACAAAGTAGCAAGTGTAAACTAAAAAGCCAAAAAGCACAAAGCTGTGTGTGCGTGTGTGTGTGTGTGTGTGCGCGTGCGCCTACACAGGTGGAATACAGAAAGATTGAAATGATTCAGAACTCATTCTCTTGAGAGTGACCAAATACCTCCTAAACAGTTTCCTTAGATGCAAACCTACCGTCGGAACAACAGTGCCACTCTAGTACGGTAGAAGTCTGGCCTCGGATCGCAGGTCACGGTAAATGAATAAATAATCAGGCAGTCGTT
>CABHPQ010143877.1:5761-29032 GCA_902168405.1 Peromyscus aztecus
ATAAATAAATAAATAAATAAATAAATAAATAAATAAATAAATAAATAAATAAATAAATAACAGAGCTTACCAGTTGGAAAATCCAAGACATTTTTCAAAATTATAGTTTTGACTCAATAGCAGAGGCTGGAGCATAACGTATCCTTATTCTCTCTCTCTCTCTCTCTCTCTCTCTCTCTCTCTCTCTCTCTCCATATATATATGAATATATATAAATTTCTCTATAAATACATAAAGTCTCTCTATATAAATTTAAAACTATGGTTAAATCCAGTTGTTGCTCTTGTTTTGCAGGTTGAAAACTGCATGGAAAGACACAAAGAGGAATAGACCAAGGAGCACCAATCTCATCCCCTTATGTCGTCTGATCAGCTATATTTACATTAAAATTCGGTTGTGCAAAAGAGAGATGGAGGAAGCAAAGAGCAACAATGAAAGACAGAGATTGATTCTCATTGCCCAGACTGGGGATTCCCTAGACCAGTGCTTTATGGAACAGCAAGGCATGACCAGGGAAAATGGCGACCGAAACACTCCCCCCACCCCCCCCACACCCGGTTCCTTCCATTTCTCACAGCACGCAGTGGGATCACAGGGTTTCCATAGCCTGAGAGGGAGGCGGATTTTGAGAGCATTGCCCACAAAACCGTGGTTATTGCGCTGCAGAGGCAACCTCTTGCCTTCTCCTTTGTCCTGTATAAGTAAGAGTCAGCAATCATCTATAATCTCAAAATATTGTAGTAGCAACATTTGAAAGCCCATCCAATTGTTTTTCAGGAAAAAAAAAACTATTGATTTTTGCTTTTTTAAAATATCAAAAAGTTCCAGCCCAATTTTTATGACTATGAAAAATTAACAAGGGATATTTTTCCCAAATTTCAAAACTGTGAAGCACTGACGGCAGACACTCTTGGCACCTGCTGTATGCCAGAACGAACTCTCAGCTCCTCACTGCGTGAGGGGTGTCTCCACTAGCAGAGCCAGCCTGCACACATTCATACTGTCCTCTCGCCCATAAACTGCACAGAGAGATTCAAAGACCAAAGCTGAGCGTTTTGTTTGTGTGTTTGCTTGTTTGTTGGCTAGATTCTTTTTTACCCATCAAGCTTTATTAACACATGAACATACAGACAGTGAACCTATGTTTATAAATGTTTAACCATAAAGGTTTCATTCGACTTCGTTTTTTCAAGACAAATAGGCAAAAGTTCCTAAAGAGTGTGTACTTAAGCTAACCCATCCATGTCCACATCTTCTCTTAGTGCATGACACGGGAATAGGGCAGATCTACTAGAAACAGTGCGTGCTACCAACTAGGAAAGTGGAGGCATCCCATTGTGGGTACACTGCAGTTTTAACACTGTAAATGATTTCAAAAACTAATAAGTGCACAAACTAGGCAAAGTTTCCAAATCTTCAGGCAGGTCAACTTTAAATTGGTTCAGACGGCTCCTATCATTTACTTCAATAATCAGAAGAAAAATGTAGTCTTCAACTTCAGGGTTGTTAGTTTTTTCCTCTCCTTCTTGTATTGATAAATGATTCATTCGGCTAACACACACACACACACACACATATATGTAAAACATACTCCTCTATTGATTCTTTGGGAATTTCACATCATGCACCCCAATCCCACTCACCTCCCAGACCCTCAATATCTACCTCTTATCCCTGGCAGCATCCCCCCAAAAGAAACCCCTCCAAAATTAATTAAAAACAACAACTAAGAATCCACTTTGCTCTTCCGTCTTTCCCATCTCCCCAACACCTCTTCATTTGTCCTAGTGGCACTGGCAGCTGCAATGCGTCACGCAGTAGACCCTTCTGTCCAGTTAACGGTATCTGCAGATGTTCATTGCAATGAGTCATTGGTCTGGTTCAAGCTCTGGCACACCATCAACACTGGACCCACAGTGAAACGCCTCAGATTTCCTGCTGTTGCCCTGAGTCGTGAGGATTCTGCAACTATCATTGCACAGGACTAGTCCCTTCAGGCACTTCAGCAGGCCATAGATGGGGTAGATGTTAGGGTGGGCAAATTCAAGGCCCAGGATGTGGATCTGGGTGGTGGCCGAGCAGGTGTGTCCAGGCCCCTGGGACCACCTCCCTCAGGCAAGAGGCGGAGCCAGCTCTCCTAGGTCCATGCTATTGGATCCAGCTCTCCCATGCCTGAGGCAAGAGGTGGGGTCATCTTTCCGAAAGTGCTGAGGGAGGAGAGCAGAAGGACCAGTAGCTCTCCCATGAGGGGCGAGACCAGATCTCCTGCTGCACTGTCCAATGAGAGGCACAGCCAACTACCCCAGGGCCAATGAAGGGCGGGGCCAGCTCAGCAAGGCCCTAGGATTTTAACACAAAAGATTCCTATGCCCCCTCCCTCCCCCACCCCGTGGTAACACAAGCCATAGACATCAACACAGACCTCAGCTGCAAAGGGCCCATTGACCAGACTTGGCTAACATTTTTTAAGGCTCTGTGTTAAATTCCTTTTTCTCTCGAGCCCCTTCAGCCTGCCTAGTCCTGTCTTCTACGCATCTGCCCCATTTATTTTATTTTTATTTTTTGATGTGACAAAAAGAGCCTGACAAAAATAAGCACAAAGAAGAAAGGGTTTATTTCAGGTCACAATTCCAGGCCCACTGATGTGGGGAAGTCAAGGCAGGAACCTCAAACAGCTGGTCACATCATGCCCACAGTCAAGAGCAGAGAGAAACTAGTGTGCACACGCTCACCTGATTGCTTGCCCAGGCTCTACTCAGTTTCTCCATTCTTTCACACTTCAGGACCTCTCGCCTAGGAAGTGGTTCCGGTCACAATGGGCAGAGTCTCCCACATTAAGTAAGACAATTCCCCACAGGAATGCCCACCCCAACCCAATGCAGACAGACAATCCTTCACTGAGAGTCTCCTCCCAGGTGATTCTAAATTGCACAGTTGACAGTTAGAGCTAACCCTCATGGAGTCCTTGTCCTCTTTGGAGAACTGAGTTCGGCGGGGGAACTGCCTGTGATAGCGCAACAGTTACATCACTTATGACATGGCCAATCAGAATGCTCCCTTCCCATCCCATGTGTCATAATTGGAAGAGTTCATTATCACCAAAAAGCTAAATTATTTGATCCAATTTGGTATAAACTTATTGTTAAAGGACTTTTCTTTTGGATTAAAACTCAAAAGGCTGTGTTCTTGGGCACTCTCTTCTCACCATATTGAAAGTCAACCTGACTGAAAACTAAACCAGGAAGAAAATAGGGCTGAGATGAGGAGAAAGAAAGCCCGATTCTGCGCCTGCCTGGAGATAGACCAACCCTTGGAGGAATAACTTCATAGTGCAAAGTCTCCATATTTTGCATTAAATAGTTCAAGCTGAAGTTTGAGCAGTTGTAACCGATAGATAAAATTGGTGGTATTTTCTAAATCACGTCAAGTTACCATGCTCTCTTGCTCTAAGCTGACTGACTGTAGGATGGATAATGGAGCAAGACTGAATGATGCAGTCAGCACCAAGAATGCCTCAGCCTTCTCAACAGTATTGACAGCTTAAAGTAAAAATTAAGGTTTAATTACATTGTTAAAGGGACTGGAGTTTTCCACATAGATATTAAATTAAGGGCATGCAAATCCTTCCCATCTCATGAAATCTTACAAAATAAAATTTCCTTGGAAGTCATTGAGACAGCTCAGTGGGTAAGGCACTTACTGCTGGACTCATGGCCCAAGTTCCATCCCAAGATTCCCATGACAGAGAAAGCCTACTCCTATAGGTTCTCTTCTGTCCTCCATACTCACGCCATGGCATGGCCACGCGCGCGCACACACACACACTAATGTAATTTGCAAATTTTAACTACCTTGTGGTGCCTTTTCCCCTGTCCTCATTTTGGAAATAAGTAACCTGAAGTTTGCAGGTAATAATGGAATTATTCAAAAGATCAGGCCGTGGCGCTATGAACAGCTATGAATGGCATTAAAAAGAACCCTGCACCAGAACCCAAAACTCACCAGTAATTATACATTTTGGCTTTATTGCATTGTTCACATTATTTTGAGATGAAGCAACTTGTAGCTTTCCTACAAAATTATCTTTTTTTTTTTAAGTAGGAAATTGCTTAGTAATGTATATAAGTGTTTCTGCTCCTTAGTTCTTGAGGTGTCCATTAATTCTCCTGAAAGAAGGCTGTATTAGGTGAACCAAATATATTAAACAGACATGGGGAACTGATGGATCACCTGAAAAATCTCTCTGGAACATTATTGTTTTCTTTGTAAATCACTACCAGATTAAAAAGGTAAAGAACATTATATTCTAATGAAAATTAGTGAATTTCACTAAATATAAAGGCAAATTATGATCTCCCTCTGGAATAAGGCTTGTGCGTTGTTCTTTCTCCACGTAGATGGGCTGGCTGTGTCAAAAACTCGAGTCCAGGAACTAGTCGATGGTACCCTTTATAGGTTCAACTGTTAGTCGGGTTGTTGAAGCAAATCCCTGTGAGTGTACTTTTGGATCAGCATATGTTTCTCTGTATTCCCATTACAGCTATCTTTTTTAAGTGTGGAACTTCTATTTCTGCTTCAATAGGCATGATTACTGAAACATATTTAGTGCATATGTGTGGACTTTCAAGCCCACTCTCTAATCTTCAGCCAAGAAATCCTATGAAACCAAAGAATCAGATATTTTCTTTTGAAACTTTTGTAATTGCAGAAAGCAAATCCACAGCCTAGGTGGTGAGCAGCAGAGAAACCGGGACCACTCAGCATGGCCAAAAGCCGAGAAAAGTTTGGTGGGATAAACAGAATTTTTAAAACTAAACTGAATATTCACTTAAAATATCTCTGTGATTTATTACTTTTCAAGCTGTTTTAAACTATTTGTTAAGATTAGCTAATATTATTGACTATACCTTATAATAATAGATTTCTACTTAGGAAACCTAGCTCAAAGCAAGTATTTTTGTTTTACAGTTACACAAATAAAATGAAATCCATCAATATTTGGAGGGTTAAAATAGTGAAAAAGTTCTCATAGAATTGTAATTTTTCCCCAAAACATTTCACACAAATTTTCTGTATCAGTGAGACATTGATAGCCGCTGATTGATCAACACTTGTGAAATGGATAGATTAAGCTCCTTCTAACAGTTTCTCTTTGGGCAAATATACCCTTAACAGACAGACGACACCAGTACCATTCCCAAAATTCAGCTCGTTTTCCCGTCTGTACTCTGCCCCTCCCTCATTACCACCACACTAATGATAAGCTTGCCTCCATAGGTCCGATCTGGTCTTCAACGCCTGAAACTCCCAGGAAGTTTCCAAATACCGTTGTACCTCTGATATACACGCACAGATTTGCCATACTTTTAACCCATCAGCTGCCTCTTGCAGGATGGTTTTATTTACTGGTTAAGGTGACGACAGTGGTACTCACCAGGGGCTTTATGACTTCAGACGCTCCACATGCAGAGTCCTCTTACCACATTTTACCTTTCCTTTTCATGCAGCAACCAACTCAAATTTAAATAACCCTGCAGCTTTTCACATGCTGTCTCCAGATCTCTGCTTCTAGGAAAATTGCCTGTTAACTTCCCATGTCAAACCACTTTGGTACAGCTCAGAAGGCCCTACAGATCTTGAGATACCTAGGGTCAGTTCGACTTTCTAGCAAAAACATTTATATGGGGTCCTAAATGCATGAGTTAAACATATCCCAAATGTGGAGGGATTCTCATAAAAACAAAAAGTGATCACACACTTTTCTCTAGCTAGTAAATGTCACTATACATCAGACAACTGGAAGTTAAGTTTCGCTGAGTCCAAAGACCTGGGTTGGATGTCAACATGCCTGTGGTCCTGCTCTCGTGAGGTCCCTCCTGCTTTCTCTTTGCAGATAAGTTTCCCCACACAACGTAGTTTTAAAGTGCAAATAAATACAAGACCAGGGCACTGTTTGGATTCAGTGTTTTCTCATGGAACCAGTACCTTACAGATTATGACATGTAGCACACAGAAAATGGGATTAGAAAGGGTGATGTGGCCAAAGGGCTGTCCTCAGGCTGTAGAAGGCAGGGAAAGCCCTTCATTATTCTTCCTCTCAGAATGAGGATGCTCATGATAGCTACGTGTCACCTCTAATGTCATCGTCTCCCTCTCAGGCTTTGTCTCCCTGTCTCTTTCCTTCCTTCACTGTCTTTTCCCCCAGCTCTCCCCCTTCCTCTCCATGGCTCCCAGGACCAAAGAAAGGCAGAAGAGTCTAAGACTGGATCCACCAGTCCCCAATGAATTAATAACCATGCCCAGCCCCAGTGCATGCCAAAAGGACTTTTCAATCCCAAAGAGAACATTAGGAATTGTTAATAAGTTTTACATTAAAAGTTAAAGCATTGGATTTTTATTATTGTTATTGCTATGAATTATGTTGAAACATTTAATTTTTAAGACATGGTTTAATAAGTGTTATACAGATCAATGTTAATATTGGTTAATTTTTAAAAGTTATTCTAAGAAAACTTACAATAGCAATAGAAAAATCACTGTCCCTAGCTAACAAAGGTAGGACAGTGAGCTATCCACACATCTCTGACATAGAAGAATGGTTGAGTTATTTTTTTCTGCTACATAAAGAAAAAAAACTGAATGATGCAAAATGAAATTACAACAAATGTCTTAAATTAAAAAATAAATGGTCCTTAACACAAGGATGTCCTAAGACATCCTTATGACAGCTTTCTTAAGACAAAATTAAATAGCGTGTCTTATTTTCTGTTTATTTTTATTGTGGTTCTTTGACATATTCATACTGCAAATATAATGGGAAAGACAGGAGAATAAAATATGAACAAAAATATGAACTTAAAATAATTTCAGAAATTAATGATTCCCAATCAGAGATTCTCTGTCTGTGTAGACAATGTTTGCTTATACCCCCCTCCCACCATCACCCATCAACATGCCCCTCTACCTGGATATTCAAAGTGTGTGCTTCTAGTAAACAAAAGATTCGGACCCACTAGAATGAAGACTCTTCCAGCAATGAGGCTTGACAGAAGTCGATAATGATGAAAGTCAGTCAGCAAACTTCAATCTAACTTCCTTTCAGAATAAGCATTCATTTACATTGCTTATCAAATGTGAAGACAGGAAATAATGTGTGAAGAAATTTAAAAGCCAACTAAGAAGAAAGCAAAGAATCTGTGAAGTTGCTCACAGACACAAGAAAGGTATACCCATTCACTCTGAATATATACAGTAAATGAATTATGCAATTGGTAAGCCACATGACTGAACTAATTTTAGTAATCATCTAAGTAGACACAAAATAAAATCACCCAAATCAAATACTCTTATTGTAAAAGTAAACCTATTGGTTACAATACTATGATGAATAAGCAACACAATTTCAAGCGAAGTCTCCTTAAATTTAATCATAATTTTTGCATTTGTTGTGGCCTTTTTATGATGCTGGAGGTAGAATCCAGGTCCTGCCATAAGAGCGTTAACTGTTTATTCTATCACTAAGATACAACCTAACCTTTTTTTAAAAGTTTTTAAAAAGTGAAATATATTTAAGGATATTTATGCTGCTATGTAGATTATATAAAGGGAAGAAATATGCATATATTTACTTCCTAAGACATCTGTTAGTCTGACTTTGAAATCCAAATGAATAGAAGAAAAAGTTCCAGGTAACACTAAAAATATAAGCCACATGTGTTCATTCATTAGTCAATACTCAGAGGGAATGGCTGCGTTAGAGGGAGATGAGCGTGTGTCCACTGCCCAACAGTTCTCCTTCTCAAAGTGAGTCCTTGCAGACGAACAAAGGAGTTTGTATCTCAGTGCTCTTAAAAACCTTGCCTGTAGAATCTTCGGTACATGGGGGGTTTGCTCAACTATGAACACGTCAAGAGCTGATCTGTTGTTGTGGTGAGTACATCAACCTTGTCCATTTTAAAGTCCATTGTCTGCACTCATTGTACCATGACCTACAATACTGACTGGTGGAACTGTCTTGAGAAATTATCAAAGCCATGAAAATGTCAACTTATGAATGAAGCTGATTCTCATCACATAAGAGCAATAATAACCTATTTGAGAGATAACGAAAGTCCATCAGCTACATGACCATCTCCATGTGGCAGAAAACATTGCTGAACTGATAATGTAACCTCCAAAATTGGACATAGAAATTATAGATATCAGTCACTATGAAAGAGAGCTAGCCAACAAATGAATAGTCCCCAAATTATTTTTCCTCTAAGCCACTTATGGAAACTTAAAGAAAAAAAAGCACCACAAATACAAAACACAATAATCAAGCACACCAACTAAAAAGTCTCAAACAGACATAAGCTGCAAAATGTGCATTTGTTAGGCCAAGGAGGCTGAGTATAGGTATGACTCACTGGCCACACATAGGAAAGCAACAGCAATACTCGAAGACATAATCTCATCATCTCAGCTTGCCTGGAATTATAAATCAAATCACCATATTCATGAGTAGCTCCAAAGCTATAGCTTATATCTTTGTGCTATGTAGATGAAACCATGGTTAGGTGAATTAAGAAATCTGTGTCCCACTGTCTAATATTTCCCTATGAGGAAATTCTACAAATGGTAAGGAAATTGAATGATGTATTACACATCCTCAAATGTAGAGACGATAAAATTATGTACAAAGCAATGAAATCCCCAGGGAGTTAAGTGGTTGGTCACACCAACGAGCATATCTGAAATTCCTATAACAAATGACCTTAAAAGTTTCCAAAAATACCGGGAAGTACTGAGAATTTTTGTTGGCTTTTTCCCTCTCCCCTTTGCAAGAGAATGAGGGAACGAAGCGTTTTTCTTGGACACTGAGGATAATTATAACTAATCATCTCCTTCTCCTTGGAGCAACATCGTTGACGTTCCTTCATTTTCGGGTGGCTGGCTGACACAACTCAAATATAATTACTCTTCTTGCATGATAAACTCCAGCACCGTGAGCAAATACAGTGTGTCTCGTTGTCAAGTGGGCTAGACAGCAGCGGGGTGATAGAGACCTTTCAAGCCCTGGTGGAGCCCCCCGCCTTTGAAATCTGTGTGAGATGACAAAACTGACTTTCATTCCCCTTGGACTTTCTCAAGGTATCCTTATTAAGAAAAAAAAAAAGCCCAAGACCCATAAATTTAATCTACCGCCTGCCAATCACAATGGCTTCTGCTGTCAGACACTCATGATGCATAACCACAAAATTTAAATGTTATTGTTTCATACAAGAAGAAACCGTTGCTCATGACTACCCCAAGCAGTCATGTGACACTCGGGACACTTCTTTGTTATCGTCCTCCACAACAGAACAATCCAAGTGCTGCGGAGAAGTAACGGATAGACCAAATGCAGGCGGGACGACACAGTCCACTCAGAAGTAGATCACTTCTCCTTGCCATCTTGTGAGATACATGCAGGAGGAGTCAAAGTTTATTTTTTAACGTATATTTATTTCAGATTGACAGTGATACTCAATTCTCAAGTGACTATTACTTGGATAATCACTGGAATCCAACTCCAACCAATTTTTGAAAAGTAAATTATATTAAAATAATGTTAATATTATACAACTGTGAGTTTGAATTTTGGGAAGAAACAAAGCCTTGAAATTTAAATGGAAAAATTTCAACATGGCCTCCCAGCCACAAAGAGCAATGTTTTTATTAATATTGTAAATTATGTGGGTTTTTTTCTTATAGATGCTAATCAGTAGCTTTAGTTAAAAAGTGTTTTTCTATGAATGGTCACATATATCAATATGATACCACTTTATCCCTGGTTGAGTTATAATGAATTTTAACATATAATATTACCTACTATTTTCTAGGACAGTGTTTTCACATTGGTTCTTCTGATTCTAGAAATTTCTGGGAACAAGGGAAGTCTTTGTTCAGAGTGTAGAACAGTGTAAGTGGAAATGCTACATTACTGTATAGAAGAAGTTGGCTCAGTGCATCAGCTGGTTACATTCTTCATGAAATAAAGCAACTGAAATCTAAATGAGGTGACATCAGGTTATAAACAGAACCTTCATTTGCTCCACATGGATCAGAAACCCTCTCCCAGTGTTTGCTTCTGGAATGGGCAGAATTCTATTACACACTTCATCTGGGAAAAGAGTCCACTCTAGCCTCACAGAGACGACAAGCGCATGTGGCTAGCATCAATGCAAGCAAAGATATAGCAGATAAAAGGGAGGCTTTGGCCACTTCATTCGCCACAGTTGACTGGGCGGCTGTTAGGAAAAGCCGGCTGTGAGCCAGGTGTATTTAGCCAAAACAAAGAAACAAACCAACAATGCATCCTAAAGAAAGAACTTACAGACCCACAGCAATCTGGAAAACTCAAGTCAAACTGTGAGGCAGAGAGACAATTTCCTCCACATCTGACATGGGTAATCTGTTAAATGAAAGCTAATGGTCAGAAGAGCGTTTCCATTTTCCATGGGCTGCTGTGTCACCATCCAGCAATAGGTGATACAGTCACATAACACACCTCAGCAGCTTCCTCTCTGGTGTTCAAGACTCAGGCCCTTTCTAGCATTGCCCTAGGAGACAGAGCTCCGCCATGCTGAAACAATTCACCCACTGGCCTCACTGGGAACATTCATTTGAATCAGTATTGTACTAGATACATTTATACCTAGAATTGTTTAGGCACACTGTGGAAAGTAGTTTAGAAATAAAAATCAAATAAACGCACTAACCTACCAGAACTTCAAAAACATACTTGTTTGAACATTGCTTTTCAAAATTTAGTGAAATCAGAGACTTTACATGAAGCTGTGATCTGAGTTCCTTATTTCTCATTATTCCAAAGAGGCCCCTTCATCCCACGTAGCTTAGGTCCCTAAGCTGCCCACGTAGCTTAGTCCTAAACCCTAATAAGCCCCAACTTCATTCCACTGACCGACTACCCACAAAAAGTCAAAAATTCAGGAGTTTGAACTAAAGTGAATGGGTTATATAAGTGTAGCCCAAGTCCAAAAATAAAACAAAACAAACAAAACACAGACAGGTGACTGGGAGACCTGCATTTGGTATGCCATGTTGCTTCCACTCAAAGGTTGAGATTCTCCTCCATGCATATTTAAATATGCATCAGCTCAGAGAAAGTTACACAATGTTTCCATCAGCAGAAGATGTGGCACTTAGAGCAAGCATCAGGAAAATAAAAACTACAGACAAAATAGGGTGGATTTGCATATTTCACTTGAAATTAGGTGATGTTGCAGCATATTGGAGACTCATATGCATTGGATGTCAGCGGAGTTACTTTTCTTTCCCCCCAAGGTGACATTGGTGCTTGTCTTACCAAATATGATGCAGCTGACAAGTGTTTTCATGTAAGGAAGATATATGCCTCCCATCACCTTGTCAAGCTGAGTGAAGGCAAACTCCAGCACATCCTTTCACAAGTGATTAGGTGGTCGAAGTCATTAAAAGTCATAAAGTTAGACTGCAGCGGTGTGCCGTGCATACATATGAACTCATCCAAAGCGGCCTCCTTGAAGCAGGTGATAGCTCTCAACTTTGCCTCTGACCGAGTCATAAATTCTTGGCGGAGCTTTCTTTCTTTTAGCATATCTTTGAAATTAGACTCAACAGTAAATGCCGCTTTGGCCCGTCTCATTGTCTCCAGCTTTCCTGGCCAAACCCCTAACCACTGGAGGTCCAAACATCTGATTTTGGTTCACTAACACAAAGAAAACACCCAATCGGCAGTATTTATTCTTCAACAGAACTTTTTAAATTAATTTTCAAAGGGCTTTTAAAACTCTTGTCAATCAGTCTACTTTAAATTTTCCTTAAAAGGCCGCAAAGAAGAAAGGGAGGGGGTATTGTTTAACTATCCCACAAAGTAAGGAAATTAAGAGTTGGAGTAACACTGCCTAGAGTCTGAACGGTTTTGGCTAATCAGACCATCAGAACAGAGTTCAAATTCTTACATTATAATGGCCTATAATTCCCCCAATTCAACACAATCATATTCTGAAAAAAAAATACCTGATTTCTCATAAATTTGATTTTTAAATGCCCAAGGCAACACAAGTTTAAAACTTGGAAAACACATTATTTGATCTTGAATTCTACTTCTAAGACTGTCCTAAAGAATAAGTTCAGTGCATGGGCAGACATGTATGCATAAGATTTCAATACACTGTTATTTATAATTAATAATTATAAATAACCTAAGTGGTCAACGGGGAGAATCACTGAGACTCTTTGGTTAAATATTATAAATTCAAACATATTCCAGAGACAGGCTTAATGATATAGGGAAATAACAATGGTATCTTTTTTGTAAGACAAAGGAAATACAATACTTAAGGATGCCAACTGTATGAGACAATTCTAAAAATAAGACAGGATGCTAACACACTTATCTGAGCATTTCAGAGCCTTTCAATTCTCTCTTTTTTGGCAGGTATGTAGGCTGTCGCTTTGCCTTGTTGACCGTGTCCTTTGCTCTACAAAAGCTTCAGTTTCAAGAGGTCCCATCGATTGATTGTTTCTCTCAGTGTCTGTGCTACTGGTGTTATGTTTAGGAAGTGATCTCCTATGCCAATGCGTTCGAGACTACTTCCTACTTTCTCTTCTATCAGGTTCAGAGTAGCTGGATTTATGTTGAGATCTTTGATTCATCTGGACTTAAGTTCTGTGCACGGTGACAGATGTGGATCTATTTGCAGCCTTCTACACGTTGATATCCAGTTATGCCAGCACCATTTGTTGAAGATGCTTTCTTTTTTTCTTTGTATAGTTTTGGCTTCTTTGTCAAAAATTATATGTTCATAGGTGTGCGGATTAATGTCAGGGTCTTCAATTCGATTCCATTGGTCCACATGTATGTATGGATCTTTGTAATTGTCTACAATGAGCATCATTTACTTCTTTAATCAGAAGAAAATGAAATACTTACTTCCACCATGGAACAGAAGGTAGTATCCACAGTTCACAAGAGTCATGCACATTATCTCAACATAGACCATCCAATAGTAAGTACTCCAAATCCTTATGAAAACCTTTTAGAGCAACCAGCCACTCGGTGCCCATTTCATCAGGATCCAGTGTTGTGGCAGATGAAGTTTTGAGATCCTGTGCCCGAGTGGATCTTGGTAGGCAAGGGTACCTTTCCCAGCATGATTTCCTTTCCCTGTGAAGGACCCAGCATGGAGGAGGTGTGGTCCTGATGGAAGAGTGACAAGTCAGGTGACAGCATTGCATGACTTCAGTTGCAGCTTTCCAGCTGTAAGGAACAGCGCCCAGCACTGGACAAATTGAGAAGGATCTCTCTTGGGCAATCAATTCGACTCTAACCAATTCATTTTGACTTGTACACGAGCTGTTAAATGTGTTTTAACCAAAGACATTAAGAGACGAAGAAGAGCTTTGGATGGGACTGGGGTGTAGTTCCATTGCTACAATGCTTACCCTGCATGCATGAAGTCTTAAGAAAAGCAGCCAGGCAAGGCTGTAGAAGCTGAGGCAGGAGGATACAAACCTGAGGCCAGTCAAAGATATGGTGAGTTCCAGGCCAAGGTGGGATACATAAAGAGACTCTGTCTCCAAAAAGAGACAAGACTGGGCTGCATGTATTCCTGCATGAACCCTTTCATCACATTTTCTATTGTTAGAGCCAAAACTGGAACTCTAACAAGGCCCTTGCTAGTGCATATATTAACACAATCAAAATGGAAATACTCATAACTATCAAGCAGAATGTATGCATAGAGGAGATTGGTTCTTTTGACTGCTCCCTTGGATCAAATCTTCCAGTGAACTCTCATCATCACATGGAACAGACTATTTTCTGCTCAGTTCTCTATGGGTGAAATGTGTGAAATATTTGAGCATATCAAGTAGAGAGCTCAGAAACTTCTAGAAGAAAAAGAGGAGAAGGAGGGAGAGAAAGATTAAGATGGAAATGAGGAAGTTAAAGGATTGCGGAGAAAAGAAAAAGACCCGAGTCCTTTGTGATAGACGCAGCTACACCTACCCAAGAAGCCAGGCTACTTCAGCGTATTTAGATCCTCTCCGGAATTCTCTCATAGAAGAGACAAAGATTCAGAAACCACACGGATTTCCTGCTGGGCTCATTTAATCCCAGCACTCGAACACAGGAGTTCCTTAATCAAATTTTTTAATTTCTGAGAAGTTTACATGTGAGTACTGTAGCTGTATCATTCTTATCCCTCCATCCCCTCCCATTTCCCCCATTCCTTATTTTTAAATAGTATATTGCAGTACAGCCCATACTAAGATCCTGTGAGACCAACTTTAATTTCTCTTCTTCCTATTCACTCACTTTAAATCTCAGGACTTAGAAGTAGTAAACTCAGTATAGCAAGGCTTCAATAAGAACACACAAATATAAAATTCTTAGATGATAAAAAGATGATAGTCTTCCAAAATTCAAGTGACCAATGCAGCTCATTAATCTGAACACACTTCTCTCACTTGAAACTCTGTGTTATGTTTCTTATTTAAAAATCAACAATGTTTAAGGCAGAAAAGGTTGTTAAACAAAAATAAAAGAGAAAACTGGGCCTTGTAGCATGTGCCTTTAACCCCAGCTCCAAGGAGGTAGATGCCCGAGGATCCTGAGTTTGACGCCAGCTTGGTCTACTTAGAGAGTTCCAGAACAGCCAGAACTACATAGAGAGACCCTCTCTAAAAAATAAGAAACAAAATAAAATAAAAGAGAGAAAACCAATACTCCTTTCATAGTACCAGAGAACACGTATTATGAGGACTCTGTTAATCTTTTTATCTTTTTTCACACAGAAAAGTAGCTAAATGTACATGTGTATTTCATCATATGCATTGCCTGTAATTTGTTCAATCATTCTCAATTGTTGGACATGTACAGGTGATATTTTCATATTATTAACCTACAGTAAAATACTTGAAAGTAAATTCTTCTACCTAATTGTAATCTTCTTTGTAGAATAAACTCAAAACTATGGCATTATCGAGCACGAAGCACCTGAAGCTTCGATTCCCTTGCTGTGTTTGAATTGTTCTCCATACATTTTGTTGCACTTCACAATACCAAGAGCAATCGACGTTTGTGAAAACGTCTTTTGAAATAGTTCTATTGATTTTCTCTTTGTTTGAAAATAATAGGTTAGCTATAGGGAAGTGTATACTAAACATGAAACAGCAGACTGTCTGTCTAGAAATTATTTCTGTCAGTCTGCTCAAACTCTCAAAGGAGGGTGATGCATATACAGTGAAGACCTTGTGCATCTCAAATAACCGGGTATTAAGGCAGAACCACCTTTGACCACTATACTGTAAATGGAATTCTAAACGGTCTTATTAAATAAGAAACACAGAGCCAAATGCAGAGTTAAAAGCCCAGAGATCAGCAGTAGCCAAGAGCTAAGACCACCTTATCTTACCACTCGCTGCCATCCTTCCCCTGAAAGAAAGACCTTCTTCCTGTGTCCTGTCTTTTTATTGCCTTTCTGTTCTGCCTTCTCATTGGCTATAAACCCAGCCACATGACTTCCTCATCACTGTCTGTCTATACAGACCTCCAGGTCTCTATGGTTGGTACTGAGATTAAAGGCATGTGTCACCATGCTGGCTGTGACCTTGAACACACAGAGATTCTGCCTGCCATGTGATCGGATTAAGGGCATGTACTACCACTACCAGACTTCTGCTTAATGGCTTGCTCTTAGCTCTGATCCCCAGGCAACTTTATTAACCTACAAATAAAGTCACATTTCAGCACAAATAAAATATCACCATACTACACCCATTCATTTCTATCTGAATGAAACACAAGGAGCTGGCTTTGGATTTATTAAGTCCCTAAATCCTATTACCTGTACTGTTCTGAATGACTGGAAAGATCCACCAAGGTTTACTGTGTGATGTACGCAGACTGTACTAACCAACATAGAGAAGGAAAGATGCTAAGGACTGACATCAAACTCCTCAGTTAGCTAATATCATAAAACTCCAGTGCCAGAGAATGAGTGGTGGCCTATCACGAGAAGCCCAAGCCCAAGTCTGCTTAAGGGGCATTAGGGAGTTTACTATGATATACATTGTGGAGAACAACTCACTAAACAGAATAGGGCAAAATTGTCACAGAGTCCTGGAAGGCTGATGGTCAGTCCCATGCTGCCTCTGCCGCTTGAGTCAGTCCACACCGTCCAAACCCAGGAGGGAGAGAAGAGAGTGAGGTATAGGTGCCCCGCAGGTCTTAAGTTAGCCCTGAGGCCACATCCTAGGGGCTGGTACCACAAGGTCATAGGTGGAACAGATGCCCACTACATCTCCCCCTTTTGTCTAAATAAGAAAGTTCTAACCTAATACAAAACTATATACAACAGGAATGATTATCAAGTATTGTCCAGGAAAGGAGAAAGGTAATAACAAACAAAAATAGAAATACAAACAACAAGAATAATGTCAAACAAGAAACATATATTAAATGTCCAGACCATAGGTAAACGGCAAGTTACGGAGATTATTCCAATAGCTGTCCTGAAGAATTTAACTTTAGTACCTAAAATGTTCTTAGCTAAGATATGAGAGGATTATAATTGTAACTATCTAGTCTTCAACCCATTAAAGACCTGAGAAGGAAAATAATATTCCCTGAGTAAACAGGGAGTGCAAGCAAACAACTTCCGAAAAATTGCAAGAATTGACAGAGAGAGCTGGCAGCCTAGACAGTCAGCTAATGTTTCTCAGCACTGTTGTGGCATCCATTTTGGCTACAGGCTTAGAGCAGGAATTTTGAAAGATTGTCTTACCCTGTCTTGGCAAGGTTCAGCAGTCGCTTTTCCTTGTGTCCTGTTTGACTGGAAAGGACAGCATACAAACTGTCAGTAGCCGAGGCAAGGGCAACTCTTTGTCTAGCAGGCCTTTGTTTTGCCAAGAAGAAGACAAACTTCTGTACAGAGTGTCTTCAATGCCCAACACTCTCTTGGGAGTAGATCAGTGCTGCCAGGAGCAATTGTGTCTTACGTTAACAAAAAAAAACAAAGTTATCAAAACATCTAACTGCCATTTTCTCTAGGTCTATGAAGTGTTTGAAGATTACCTATGCATCTGACAAATATTTCTGTAAATCTGGAAAACCTAACTAACATAACTATAAATATGACAAGCGTGGGTGACTATTAGTCTGTAAGTCTTATCTATAATAATCTAAGGACTAAGGCTTCACATTAAAGTAAACAATCTGCAAATAAATGTATTGTATAAGGACAATGACCTCAAAATTGTGACAACATACAAAATGTCTGAATCAGACACAGAAATGAATAGTGCAATATGACAATGATATCCTTAATATGTACCAATATACAAAATATCCTAAACAGAGGTAGAACATACATACAGTATAATAAATATAGTTATACATTTGTATCAATATACAAAATATTTAAAATAAGAATAGGAACATATGTACAATATGACAATTATAGTTTTGAATTTGTATCAATATACCAATTATCTTAAATAAGAATAGAAAAATAGGTTACATTTGTATTATTATACATGAATCTGTACCAGTGCAAATTATCTTAGGTAGATAGTTTGCTAAATTAGTTTACAAGTAGATACAATAATCTTCCTTAAACATGTCAGGGTTTTAATTCATAGGAGAGGGAACTTGGAGAAAATAACAATTGAGAAACTAATGAAAAGAGAGAAAGGTAGGTATGTCCCAACCTTGTCAAGACAAGAAGAGGTGAGCTGTTCTATGAGGGTGGGTTTCCTAACCTGAAACTATGCCTCTTGTTATATTTTCATTCTGATGTCCCCTGGGAAGATGTTCAGGTAAAGTTGACCTACAGTTACAGAGACAGAAAGGGCACTGAGCCAAGTGTCCCCATTCTGTCTGCCCAGAAGGTTAAGCCTGTAGGTTTACACAGGCTCCCGCTGTCGGGGTTGCCCCTGGGTGACTTCCCCGTCATTTCCAAGTCACAAAGGTAAAAGACAAACTATAAATTTCTACCTGCAATGAACAAGGACCCTTCAGAAGCTCTGATGATTGATAGCCCCACAGGGATTTACAGCATGTAATTTTTATTACCCAGAGCATAGATACGAATTGTCTTTACTGACCAAAGACCTTCAAGTGTTAAGTAGGACACTCAGATGGACTTGGGGGCCCCTTGCCACCGACAGCCCTGCTCCAGGTGGAGAAGTCTTGTTTACTAACCCATGTATTATTAAAAGTACACAGTAACTTTTCTGAGACTTCTCAGGGTTGATTAAAACCTTTCATTGGGATGTTTCTGAGAGACTTCAGAGAATTGCTCCATGTGTATTAAATTTATAAAGACCACTGAGGTCTGCTACAGAAAACACTGTTGCTCCTAATCCTAGGACTCAGGGGATGAGTAATGAAAAGCAAGAACTTATTTCCAGGAGTCTGCCTTTCTGCATCCCTTCCCCTCTTTCCTCAGCCTAACTGCTGCTTTGCTCAAGGCTCATGCCCCCTTTGCAGATGGAAAACCATTCATGTTCTGCAGATGTGAAACTGGCGGCAGGTCACACCCATGAGGGGTCTAACTGTCCACTCAAATCTTGCCAGACTCAAAACTAGCTTAAAAATCTAGTAAATGATTGAATCAGTCTGTGGATATAAGATATCTCTTATATGGCAAGAGGCAGATCTTCTAATACAGGTTTCTAACACAAACCAACAAATAAATCTATGATCCAAATGTGTCCTTACAGAGAGCCCATTCAGATGAATCCTAGAGAGAACCATGACTATTTATTTTAACCCAGTTATGGCCTTTTTCTCAGTCACAAATACTGTCACCCAGAAAATGAACTGTCTGTAAGGCAGGCTGGTTGTTGAACCACTTTGACAATTACACCTTTTCAGACTATTTTATAGAGACAAATCCCTTTCCCACCTTTCAGTTGATTAAATGACAAGAGCGTTAGCTTAGCAGAGCAGAGTTCATGTTAAACAGTTGTGAATCTTCCTTGAAATCAGATTTTTAAACCTCAAGAAATAACTCAGAACACAAAGGTGGTCATTCTAGGCTACACTGTTCAAATGCCTCTTCAGCCCTGAGAGTTTCATTCCAAGCCAACTCTACTCTGTGGGTTCCAGTGTTTGTCCTTAATACTATCCTTCTGGCAAATTCTCTCCACTGTCTTACTGAGACCCATTTAGGGTAGTCTTGATGCTTCCATTCTCAGATCTCCCCTTGACCATGTTGAAGCGTAAGACGCTCATTTGCACCAGGAGATGGCTCATTTGGAAAAGTGCTTGCTGGACAAGCGTGAGGACGTGCGTTCAGATCCCCAGCTCCCGTGTAAAGAACGTAAGCACAAGGCTGAGGAGTCGACTCATCAGTTAAGAGAGTAGACCGCTGCTGCAGATGTCTGGAGTTTGGATCCCAGCACCCGTGATGGGCTGCTCACAACCACCTGTACAACTCCAGCTCCTGGGGACCTGATACTTCAGACTGTCAGTGAGCTCCTGCTTCAATGAGTTATCTTGTCTCCAGAAAGTAAGGTGTGGAATGACTGAAGCCGTCAACCTCTGATTTCTCTACATGTGCAATGAACATACCTGTGCACATGAGAAGACATACACAAACATGGACACAGAGAAAAGAAAGATAAAGTACGAGATGCCCAGTTTCCTGCAGCCTTTGTTCTCCAGACTCCAAATTCTCCAGTGAATGGTACTATCAAGGAAGCTAGGGAGTTTTTGTTTTGAAAAGTCGTTTTCACACTTGTGGTATAAGCTTGCTGGCTCATGGAATATAACAGACAGTATTTGCTAAGGCCCGTCCTGTCAACAAAGACCTCTTCCGCTAACCCTGGATGTCAGCCAACCCACTTATAGCAAGAAAGCCACTGAGATACAGCGTGAATAAAATGGAATCTATATTCTTATGCAAAATTGATTTTCACTAAGTCTTCAATTGTGCCTGAAAATAACCTATGCTATTTAAAAGGAGCTTGCGACATTTCAGGAATGCCAAACACTAGTAAACAGTTCAGAACTACATGTGTAAAGAGGCAATTAATCGCTGCATAAATGAAAAACAGGTTCTCTGGGTTATTTTCCCTACAAAGTGACTCCAGGGTGATCTTTCCCAAATTCAAAAGAGCAGGGGCAGTTGCTGCTACAGTTCTGAATGACATCCTGGTCCACAGCCCCACCTCCTGCTCACCACCCTTCTGCAGTTAGGCAAGGGGCAGGTGCCCTGACAGGGAAGTGCACTGTGCCAAGCTGTGACCAACCACAGAGCACAGAGCTGACATTAAGAGCAATGCTGTCCCAGAGCAGTCAGCATGGCTCTGCTGTCCTCCTTCCTTGCTTACCTTCCCTCTCCAAGCTGATTAGCACTGGGGGAAGCAGTTAGGGTCAGAAGCCTCCTTTCATTTCAGGAATCTTGTAAATGGATCCCCAAGTCATGAGATGTTAGAATAATGACAATTCTAGAAATTCCAAGACCAGCAGCGTCATCATTTCTACAAAGCCAAGCCAAAATGGCCATGGCCGTCTTCTGGAATCTCTGCTCTGTCCTCTGCTGGTCTCACCACAGCAATTCATATGCTTGCTTGGTCTGTCTGTCACCAAAATGTGTGATCAGAACCAATTCAGAGCAGTGAAGGCTCAGGTGCCTAGACATATAAGGAGGCAGAGCCATCTCCTTCAGTAAATGGTCTCAAGACATAATGATAAGAAGCAAACTAGTTTCCAATTTTAGGTCCTCAGACCCTTAGGTAGCCTCTAATTTTTTCTAGTCCCTGGGACATTCAAAACTGTAGTTTGAGTCGACGAACTGCTTCTCAATCCCAGTGTAACTAATTTACAAGTAAGTATATGGATCATGTCTTCTATGTTCTGCATTCTGATCTGACTGATCTGCACTGACATCTGGAGTCTTGTGAATTATGTAGGGACCACACCTTCTTGGGATTTGTCTTTCAGAGATAATGGGTAGTGAGTCTTTTCAACACAAACCAGCCCTTCAGAGCCTGAGTCACAACTACTTCCTTTACTGAGTTATCGGCGTTGACCCTTAACCCTCCATGCTAGTCACCTCAAGGAAAGGAAACAGACAATAAGGTGCCATCTCTAAATCCCACCAAAACAACTCATCCTAGTTTGCTCTACTCTGAGCAAAAGCAACTGGAGAGGAAAGGCTTTATTTTGTCTTATATGTTACAGTCCATCATGAAAGGAAGCTGGGGCAGCAGCTCAGGACAGGAACCTGGAGGCAGGAACTGAAGCAGAGACCATGGAGGGATGCTGCTTCCTGGCTTACTCCCCATAGGTTGCTCAGCTTTCTTATACACCCCGGGACCACCTGTCTAGGGCTGGCACCACCCACAGTGGGCTGGACCCTTCTATATCAGTTGTTGAACAAGAAGATGCCCCCAAAGGCTGATCTGATGAAGGCAGTTCCTCAATTGACAGTCCCTCTTCCCAGCTGACTCTAGCTTGTGTCCTGTTGTCCAAAAACCAGCACGTCACCTAGGCTAGCCAGCTCTTAGCCTGTGAGCCTTGCCTTACCTATTCCTTCCACAGATTCACAATCAAAGCCCTTGCCAACATTCACACCTTCTACCCCTGACCCAGTGCTTCCCAGACGGTCCTTGTGTGTGGCATGTCCCTCCTCTTGAGACCTTTGAGTGTTGCAGGGGTCTTGTTCCCAAGACTGCAGAAATAAAACCAGACTAGAACATAGACTCTCAGGTGAACATTTCAATCGAGAGAGAAGGGAGTCAGGACTGATTGCTGGAGGTTCAGGCTGCCAAACAATGGGAGAAAAATGGGTATTTACCAAGTTGTTGAAATGATCTATGGTCTGGTAACTTTTTTAGTCACAAGGATAGTATTGTTAAGAAATCTCTTGGAGTGGGACAGAAACAACGTAAGAACTGACAAATGGAGAAAGAAGCTATGAAATGCTGGCATGATGTGGCTGTTACCTCAGTTCACCTCAGCTATGGTGACTTGCTGCAGACCTATAGAAGATCAGTTCACTCAAAACTCCAGCGTGGTTAGAACAGGGGTCCTGAGACCTTACCCCTGGCTGAGGAACTAAGGGCAGTTGATGGCTGTTGCCAGAGGCACACTCACTTTCCTTTGGGGATTTGATAACTGGTATGTTTCCCATACCCCAGGAGATGACCTCACACATAAAATTTGCATATGAGTAGCACTAGAGAGGCTCAGGTGGTCTTAACACAACACCATAGAAAGGAAGAGGTCTGGTGCTGTGACTCAGTGGTAGAATGTCTGCCAGCATGTGCAAGGCCCTGGGTTTAATCCCTAATCCCACATGAGAAAAAAAAAAAAAAAGATGCCACGAAGTTGGGAGGGCAACAAGATGGGAGGTGCTGGAGAAGTTGGAGGGGGGTAGTAGTGGATGAATATGATCAAAAATTCATTTACAAATGTGTGAAATTTTTCAAAAAATAAATAAAAATAGTATTTTTTTAATCCCTTCCTCTTAGTTCCAGGAGACTGTCCCAAGTAACATACAGTTTGGTGACCAGACAGTTTGGTGTCTTTGCATCCTGGAATCATTCTGCATCTGGTACTTTCTTGGTTTTGCTTTTATGTTTCCTGCTGTGATAAGGGGATGCCCCAAAACACACTACGAAGGGAATAAAGGTTATTCTAAATCAATTATGAGTGACTATAGCCAGGGAATATGGATTCTGGCAGCCCTGGAAGACTTGTTTCACTGTAGAAGTGGTTACATGAGTTTATATAGTCACAGTACAAATATATGAACACATTGGTCCCAGTAAAACAGAGGAAAGTTCTGCTATGTGCTTCAGATGCTGTCTGGTAGCATTCCTAGTTTGGGGGTTGGTGGAAGCTAATGATTGCTGACTAATAGAATCCAAAGGTTTTATCTGATAGTTGAAAGGATATTAGCTCAGACTCAGAGGTGATGATAAATGGTTAGTGGTAACATTAAAAATAGCCCAAGATAACTTTCGTGTTCAATTTCCAACATTCCAACCTCCATAATCATGAGTCTTTTTGTTTGTTTGTTTGTTTGTTTGTGTGCAGGCATGCATGTGTGTGCCACTGTGTGTGTGCACATGTGTTCAGGCCAGAGGTCAGCCTTGGGTGGCATCCTCACTGTCCTTATCTACTTTGTTTTTTGAGACATAGTTTCTTGCTGGCCTGAGGCTCACACCCCAGATCCACCTGTCCCACCTCTCTAGTGCTGGGGTCCAAGCCTGTGCCATCACACCTGG
>CABHPQ010143877.1:32409-43399 GCA_902168405.1 Peromyscus aztecus
GGAGGAGGGGGAGGGGGAGGAGGGGGAGGAGGGATGAAAAGAAGAAGAAGAAAGGGAAGAAGAATCTTGTCATGGATGCTATAGTATGGCCTAGTAAGTCACACAGTTTATCCTTTAGTCCACAGTCTTTACTTGCAAGTGCTCATTGCAATGAGTCATTGGTCTGGCTCTAGGCCTCTGGTTTCTGCTACACCACCAGTACTGGGTTCTCACTGGGGCTCCCTTTGGATATCCTGTTGCTGTTCTGTGTCATGGGGTTAAAGGCATGTGCCACCACCACCCAGCTTATTTATTAATTTTTATGTTAGGGGTAGAAACAATTTATACACCACCTTTATAATGCAACACTAATTTGTTTAAGTCTATGTACTTACCCATACATGTTTGATTCACGTTTTCAAATTCATGCTTTTTTGGATTTGTAGGTTCATTTCCTTCACATTTTCCATGGTCCAATTACATCCAATCAGATATAAGTTATTCCTACAAGTTATGTACCACCATTGCCCTGGCATATCTTGCAGGCAAAACAGATTGTGTTTTGGAAAGGCCAGGAAAAGAGGCCCACTCGTTCACACCCCAATATGAATCTATTGTTCATAGATTTGGTGGATGTTGGGGGGGCAACTCATAGCCTTGGTTCTGGGCCTGGGTGGTGTCTGGGTTGGTCAGCCCACTAGCTTTCCCTCACCATCACTACCCAGATGAGCTCTCCAGTACTGCCTCTGCTAGCTCATCCAATGCAGTCTGCAGCATGGAGTGGGGCCAGTTCTTCTGCTCTCGGGCCCTCAGATCCAGGTCCCTCTCACTTATATTGCCAGGGCCAGCTCTACTAAGGCCAAATAACTTTAAGACAAAGAAAATACTCACAGAATGGGAACTATAACTGCTCACTTATTAATAATTACCTGAAATATAAATGGATGGGATCAGAAAAGAAAAGGCTCAGAAAGGTTCAAAAAACAAAACCCATCAATATGCAGTGTACAAGGAACTCATTTCAGAAGTATAGACATATATACAAATGAGAAGACAAAACAAAGTTTTGCATATAGAACCAAAAGAAATCAAAGGCAACTACACTTATTCAAAATTGATCTAAATCTAAATCTGTATCTAGGCACATAGATCATTCTAGAATGACAAAGAGCCAAACTAACATAACATAACTAAACAATTAAAAATATATATACACCCAAGCCAAGTTATTTAATTATATAAGTCCAGAACTGAAGGCAAAATTAGGTAGCAATATAACAAGGGAGGGTACTTCAATATCGCACTCACAATGACACACATACAGTAAAATTAGTCAAGAAACATGAACAACAAAATAGACAAAGTAGAGATGACTAACGAAATAAGGTCCCTCTACCTACCAAAGGCAGACATGGAGGCCATTCGAACAAGGCAGAGATCCCTGAAGAAAGTTCACGTACTATGGTAAACTGATCATTATCAAGTGCTCTAAACACAGAGTCGGAAAAGGACCGTCTTGTCAATAAATAGTGTGGGGTGAACTGGATACCCACTTGCTGAAGAATGAAGTTAGAGCTTTGTCTCCATCATATACCATGCAAAGTGGATTAATGATCCAATGTTCGACTTACAACTGTAAAGCCGCTAGAAGGAAAGATGAGTAAGAATCTCCCTGATTTGTTTAAACAATCATTTCTTTTCTTTTTCTTTTATTGAAAATAAATTCTTTTCTCACACAATATATCCTGATTAGAGTTGTCTCCTTCCTCTACTCCCACCTCCCCTCCCCTCCAGATCCACTTCCTTTCTGTTTTTCATAGAAAGAACAGGCTTCTACGAGATAACAACCAAGCATGAAAAAATAAAATATAATAAAATGAGTCAAAAACCATTACATCAAGGCTGGATAAGACAACCTGAGGCAAGGAAAAGAGGCCCACTCATTCACACACTCATGAGTCCCATAAAAACATTGAGCCGAAAGTTATAATATATATTCAGAGGACCTGGTGCAGACCCACATCAGTCTCTGTGAGCTCAGATGCACCTTGCACAGTTGACTGAGAGGGCCTTGCTCTCCTGGTGTCCTCCATCCCTCTGGCTCTTACACTCTTTCTGCCTCCTCTTTCACAGGACTACCAGAGCTCTGAGGGGAGGGATTTGATGGAGACATCTCAATTAGAGCTGTATGTTCCAAGAACCCTCTCTCCTTGTAATGTCTGGCTGTGGGTTTCTGCATCTGCTCCCATCTGCTGCAGGAGGAAACTTCTCTGATGATGACTGAATAAGGCATTGACCCATGAGGATAGCAGAATATCATTCGCAGTCATTTTATTGATAATTTTTTTTTAGAGCAGTAGTATTTGGTTTTAATCCTAGGTCTCTGCGCTTTCCAATATCTGGTTCTTGGTCACCCAAGTATGTTGAGTATGAGTTCAATCCCATGTGCCTTACGTCCAATCAGACATAAGCTATTCCTACAAGTTCTGTACCACCATTGCCCTGGCATATCTTGCAGGCAAAACAGATTGTAAGTCAAAGGCCTTGTGACTGTCTTAGTGTTTATATTTCTCCTTTGGTAGCCTGCAGAGTGTCTTACCCAACCAGACACGAGAATGTAGGGATCAAGGCCATGTAGGCACCAACTCAACTTCTCCATGTTCAACGTGTTGTGTGGGTGTTGACCTTGGCAATGGGACCCTGCTGTCAGTTTGTTGAAAGAAACACATTGTCTTAGCAATAGCCTAGGTTGTTTCGGAATGTCCATGGGACCCTCTTAGCCAACAACTCAATTGAATGCAGCCCAGTCCCAGTACTGGAAGACTCGTTTGGTGACAAGAGACGGCCAGTTGAAACTCCATATTCCCCATTAGTAGGAGACCTCATTAGGATCGCCTTCATGTATTTTAGGAATTTTCCACTCATTGCCCCTCAATTCCAGCTGTCTCATCCAGCATGCCTCCCTCAACCATATTTTCCTTCCCCCTCATACTTGAGCTCCCTATTCCTGTCACCATCCATGCCAGTCTTCCTAGAAAATTATTCTATTTCCCCCTCCCAGGGAGATCCATGTGTCCTCCCTAGTCCCTTCCTCTATACCTGACCTATCTGGGTCTACAGATTGTAGATTGGTTACCCTTTATTTAATGGCTAATATCCACATATAAATGGATACATACCATATTTATCTTTTTGGGTCTGGTTTATCTCACTCAGGATGATTCCTTCTAGTTCTAACCATTTGCCTACAAATTTCATGATGTCATTTTTTTTAACAGCTGAGTAATATTCCATTGTGTAAATGTACCACATTTTCTTTATTCATTCTTCTTTGAGGAACATCTAGGTTGTTTCCAATTTTTGGCTGTTATGAATAAAGCTACAACAAATGTAGTTGAGCAAACATTCTTGTGGTAGGATGGAGCATCCATTGAGTATATGTCCAAAAGTGGTATAGCTGGGTCTTGAGGTGATCGATTCCCATCTTTCTGAGGAACTGCCATATTGATTTCCATAGTGGCTGTACAAGTTTGCACTCCCACCAGCCGTGGAGGAGTGTTCCCCTTACTCCACATCCTCTTCAGCATGAGCTTTCATTTGTGTTATTGACTTAACCATTCTGACAGATGTAAGATAGAATCTCAAAGTAGCTTTGATTTGCATTTCCATGATGGCTAAGGATGTTGAATATTTCTTTAAGTGTCATCTGAGATTCATCTGTTGAAAATTCTTTATTTAGATCTGTTCCCCATTTTTGATTGGATTATTTGTTGTTGTTATTTTTTATATCTAGTTTCTTGAGTTCTTTAAAATTTTGGATATTAGTCCTCTATCAGATGTAGAGTTGGTAAAAATCTTTTCCCATTCTGTAGGCTGCCACTTCTTCTGAATGATAGTGTCCTTTGCCTTACAGAAGCTTTTCAGTTTCATGAGGTCCCATTTATTCATTGGTGATCTTACTGCCTTCACTATCAATGTTCTGTTCAGAAAGTCTTCTCCTGTGCCAAAGCATTCAAGGTTTCTCCCTATATTCTCTTCTGTCAGCTCAGTGTATCTGGCTTTATGTTGAGGTCTTAGATCCATCTGCACTTGAGTTTTGTGAAGGTAGATAAATATTCATCTATTTGCATTCTTCTACATGCAGACATGCAGTTTGACCAGTACCATTTGTTGAAGATGTAGTCTTTTTTCCAGTGTGTATTTCTGGCTTCTTTATCAAAATTTAGTTGTCCATAGGTGTGTTGATTTATGTCTGGGGACTTAAATTACATTTCATTTATTTTTGGTTTCTTTTTTTTTTTTTTTTTTTGCTAATACCTTGTGGATTTTATTACTGTAGCTCTGTAGAACAAGTTGAAATTGGGAATGGTGAACCATCTAGTGGTTCTTTTATTGTTCATGATTGTTTTAGCTCTCCTGGGTTTTTTGTTTTTCCATATGAAGTTGAGGATTGTCCTTTCAAGGTCTTTGTTGGCATTTTGATAGGGATTGCATTGAATTTGTAGATTGCTTTTGGAAGGATGTCCATTTTTACTATGTTAATCCTACTGATTTATGAGCATGGGAGATTTTTCCATCTCCTGAAATCTTCTTCAATTTCTTTCTCCAAAGACTTGAAGTTTTTATCACACATGTCTTTCATTTGCTTGATTAGTTACTCCAAGATAATTATAATATTTGAGGCTATTGTGAAAAGTGTTGTTCCCCTAATTTATTTCCCAATCTGTTTGTCATTTGTATATAGGAGAGCTACTGGTTTTGTGAGTTAATTTTGTATCCAGCTACTTTGCTGAAAGAGTTTATCAGCTGTAAGAGTTCACTGGTGAAATTTTTAGGGTTACTTATGAATAGTGTCATATCATCTGCATATAACAGTACTTTGAATTCTTCCTTTCCAATTTATATCCCCTTGATCTTCTTTAGTTGTTTTATTGCTCTAGCTAAAACTCCAAATACTATATTGAATAGATATAGAGAGAGTAGACAACCTAGGTTTGTTCCTAATTTTAGTGGAATCTCTTTTAGTTTCTCTCCACTTAATTTGATGTTGGCTATAAGCTTTCTGTAAATTGTCTTTATTGTTTTTAGGTATTTCCCTTGTATTCCTAATCTCCTCAGAACTTTTAACATAAAGGGGTATTGGGTTTTGTCAAAGACCTTTTCTGCAGGGATGATCATGTGTTTTTTTTTTCTTTTAATTTGTTTATATAGTGAATTGAATTTATTCTTTTTTTTGTATATTGAACTATCCTTGTATCTCTGCAATGAAACCTATTTCATCATTTGGATTCAGTCTGCAAGTATTTTATTGAGTGTTTTTATTTCTATGTTCATAAGGGAAATTGGTCTATAATTCTCTTTCTTTGTTGGGTCTTTATATGGTTTGGATATCAGTGTAAATATGGCCTCATAAAATGACTTGGTCAGTGTTCCTTCTGTTTCTATTTTGTGGAATAATTTGAGGAGTATTGATGCTAATCTTATTTGGAAGTCTGATAGAATTCTGTGCTAAAACTATCTGGCCTTGGGCTTTTTTGGTTGTGAGACTGTCTTTATTAGGGTTTCTATTGCTAACTCCATGGCAACTCTAGTGAAGGAAAAACATTTAATTGGGGTGGCTTACATTTTCAGAGGTTTAGTCCATTATCATCATGGTGTGACATGGTGGCATGCAGGCAGACATGGTGCTGGAGAAGAAGCTGAGGATCTTACATCTTCACTTGAAGGCAACAGGAAGTGAACGGAGACATTGGGTGTTATTTTGAGTATAGGAGACCTCAAAGCCCACCCCCACAGTGACACACTTCCTCCAACAAGGCCACACCTACTTCAACAAGATCACACCTCCCATTAGTGCCACTTCCTTTGGGGCCATTTCATTTCAAACCACCACAGACACTTTTAATGACTGCTTCTATTTCACTAGGGGCTATAGGTCTATTTAAATTTGGTCTTGATTTAACTTTGGTAAAAGTTAATTATTCATTTCTTTAGGATTTTTCAATTTTGTGGAGTACAGGTCTTTAAAGTATGTCTTTATGATTCTTTGGACTTCTTCCCTGTCAGTTGTTATGGCCCCCTTTTTGTTTCTGTTTTTATTAATTTGGATATCCTCTCTCTGCTTTTTAGTTAGTTTACATGAGTTTGTTTGCCTTGTTGATTTTCTCAAAGAACCAACTATTTGTTTCATTGATTCTTTGAATTATTCTCTTTGTTTATATTTTATTGATTTCAGCCCTCAGTTTGATTGTTTTTTGCCATCTGCTCCACTTGAGTGTGCTTGCTTCTTTTTGTTCTACAGCTTTCAGGTGTGCTGTAAAGTTGCTAGTATGAAATCTCTCCAATTTTTTTTTATGTAGGCACTTAGTACTATGAACTTGACTCTTACAACTGTTTTCATTGTGTCCCATTAAGTCCTGCTGCAGGCCACAGGAATATATCGTAAGAATTCAGCTGGTTATGGCAAATTCACTACCTGGAGGGATCAGGGAATTCCTCCAGAGGAAGCCAAATCCCAAGGAGTTTTTGGTGTTACTTGGCTTGTTATATATCAGCTGTATTCTGTTATGAAAATCATGTGTGCCTTCATAGTTTTCCCAATTGACTTTCCCCTGAGAAGGGCTGACAGTGTGGACTGATCACTCTCTGGACATACACATTCCAGGTATTTGGAGAACAGCCTCAGGAAAGGCTTTCTCTGGAATCAGATTATCTCCCTTAGCCACTTTCAAGGACTACAGGAAACACCACCCAGGTGGGTGCCCAACTTCCAAGGACTAACAATGATAACAGCCCACATGCAAGTCTCCTGACTTACGGTAAATTGGAGACACCGCCTAGGAGAGGTGGATGTTAAGTAATAGCTTTACACAATTTAGCTCGGACCCTCCCTTTTATGTACCGGGACTTCCAGGGCACAGGAGGAGAAGAGAAAAGAGAATGGAAGAACTAGACGGGTAAGAACTTGAGAGGAACAAACTGAGATGGGGAAGAACTAGGTTGTAGGGCTAGAAGAGAGTACCAGAGGAACGAGATGGAAGATGAGGAAGAGCCAGATGGGGAAGAACAAGATGAGGAGAGAGAAGGAGATGGGAACAGAGATGATATGGGAAGGAACAAGATGAATGAGAACCTAGAAGGGACAGAACTAGATGAAGGAATTAAGATAGAACCTAGAGCGGACCGCAGACAAGTGTAGAGAGAAATCAGGCTAGAAATGAGCTAAATATGAGAGCAGAATATAAGCTTGTAACTGACACAGAATAATAAAGTATATGGACTAAGGAGTTTCGTGTACATAGATTCACTTCTTTTCATCAAAGATTAATTATCAGCTGGTTGTAGATTCTTCCCGGACCCTGGGAGGGGACTATTGAGGGGCTGGACCCCCATAGCCCCTGACAAAGTCCCATTTGGGAATGTAGTATATTCAGTTTTAACTGTATTCTAGAAAGTCTTTAATTTCTTTCACTTCTGTCTTGATCCATTTTTCATTCAGCAGAGAGTCTTTCAGTTTCCATGAGTTTGTGAGTTTTCTGTTGTTTCTGTTATTGATATTCAGCTTTAATCCCTGTTGGTCAGACAAGATGCAGGGTGTTATTTCAATTTTCTTGTGTATTTTGAGACTTATGTTATGTCCAAGTATATGGTCAACATTGGAGAAAGTTCCAGGAGGCACAGAAAAGAAGGTATATTCTTTTCTGTTTGGGGTGAAATGTTCTATGAATATCTGTTAGATCCATTTTATTTATAATTTCTGTTATCTCCAGTATTTCTCTGTTTAGTTTTTCTTTGGATGACCCTGTCCATTGGTGAGAATGGGGTACTGAAGTGTCCCTCCCTCGATGTGTAGGGTCAATACGTGAACTGTAGTAGTGTTTCTTTTACAAACCTGGGTACCCTTGTGCTTGGGACATAGATGTTAAGAACTGAAATGTCATCTTGGTAGATTTTTTTCCTTTGGTGGGTATGTAGTGTCCTTCCCTATCTCCTTTGATTAGTTTGGTTTGAAATCTATTTTGTTAGATATTAAAATGGCTATACCAGGTTACTTCTTAAGATCATTTGCTTAGAATATTCTTTCAAACTTTTACCCTGAGGAAATGTCTATCCTTGATGTTGAAATGTGTTTCTTGGATACAGCAGAAGGATGAATCCTGTTTTCACATCCATTCTGTTAGTCTGTGTCTTTTTATTGGGAAGTGGAGACCTTTGATATTGAGAGATATTAATGACCAATGATTGTTAATACCTGTTGTTTTGTTGTTGTTGTTGTTATTGTTGTTGCTGTTGGTGGTGGTGGGTGAGTGTGTGTGTGCTTCCCTTCTTTTGATTTTCCTGGTGCAAGATTATTTTACTTCCTGTGTTTTCATGGGTGTAATTATTCTTAGGTTGGAGTTTTCCTTCTAGCATCTTCTGCATGGCTGTATTTATAGATAAATATTGTCTAAATTTGGCTTCATCATGGAATATCCTATTTTCTGTCTATGGTGATTGGAACTTTTGCTGGATATAGTAGTCTGGGCTGGCATGTGTGGTCTCTGAGAGTCTGTAGCACATGTGTTTCAGCCCTTGTGGCTTTTAGAGTCTTCAATGAGAAGTCAGGTGTAATTCTAGTAAGTCTGCCTTTATATGTTACTTGGTCTTTTTCCTTTACAGCTTTTAATACTCTTTTTGCTCTGTGTGTTTACTGTTTTGATTGTTATGTGCTGAGGGCTTTCTTTTCTGGTCCAATCTGTTAGGTGTTCTATACGATTCTTGTACCTTTATAGGTTAGAAAAATTTTCTTCAATGACTTTGTTGAAAATATTTTCTGGGCCTTTGAACTGGGACTCTTCTCCTTCCTGTATTCCTATTATTCTTAGGTTTGGTCTTTTTATAATGTCCCAGATTTCCTGGATGTTGTATGTCAGGAATTTTTAGATTTAACATTTTCTTTAACTGATGCATCTATTTCTTTTATTGTATCGTCAACACCTGAGATTCTCTCTTCCAGCTCTGTATTCTGTTGCTGAAGCTTGCCTCTGTAGTTCCTGTTCGAATTCCTAGATTTTCATTTCCAGAATTCCCTCAGTGTGGGTTTTCTTTATTGATTCTCTTCCTAGTTTCAGGTCTTGAACGGTTTTATTCATTTCTTTCCACTGTTGCTGTTGTTTTTCTGTTTTCCCGGATTTCTTCAGGGCACTGATTCATTTTCCTCTTTTAGGACAATGATCATCTTCTCCAGGTGGTTCTAAGGTCTTTTTCTTGTGTCTCAGCTATGTTGGAGTGTTCAGGCCCTGCTGTGGTAAGGTGGCTGGACTTCAGTGGAGGCATATTGCTCTTGCTGTTATTGATTGTGTTGTCTAGACAAATCCAAAACTCAGCACCTAGGCTATAATCACCACAAAATGAGCTCTGGATGTTGGGTGGCTGTTTTGTTCTGTGGTTTTGTTTTCTTCCTGGATTTTTTGGAGACTATGATAGTTGTCTGTTGCCTGGCTGGAAATTCTCTTTGAACCAGTTGTAGCCACTGGTAAAGTGTGTTTCTTGGTGTTGGGAACTGACACTTTGGAATGGGGGTAGGCTAGGGGTTTGAAGGGGTGGAGGGAGGGAGGAGAACAGGTTGTTCAACGAGGATCTGCTTGTTTTCTCTCCTTGAAATGGTGCAGGCAGTGAGGAGAGGTCACTCCAGAGTGTCTGCTGTAGCACCAGTGCTGGTTCTAAAAAGAGAAGGGAAGATCTACAGACAGCCTGCCTGCTGCCCTGGCGGGAGTGGTTGGTGGGTTAGCGGAAAGAGCCTGCTGGAGTTTGGAGATGGGATGAAGCAACATGTGGAGAGAGGGAGGGGAGGAGGGAAGGTCTGTGGATCCACAGGAGACATGGGCAGAGGGGAAGGAAGGCTGCGGAGGTGTTCTGCTGCAGAGACAGGGGTGAGACTGGGGGTTGGGTTTGGAGGGGAGGAGGGAGTGGTGAGAGTTTAGAGAGCTTACCTGTTTCCCTGACCCTGACCTGCTCAGCTGGCGTGGCTAAGACGTTCTTAGCTAATGTCTGCTGGTGTTAGAAGCTGGGATACTGGGATGAGTTGGGGAAGGAAGGTTGTGGGAGAGGATCTTTGTGATCCTTTGGGGGTGGGGTCAGAGGAAAGGGAGACTGCAGCAGGTGTTCTGCTACAGAGCTGGGAATGTGTGGGAGCCCTTTCTCGGGTTCCTCGTGGCTTTACCCAGCAGATCCACATAGAGGATGATTAGGACCATGGGCCTGAGTGCAGGTGTCTGAGATGGTCTGCACTTGGCTGTGCTGGGGAAGGAGGTCATTTGCTCCACCCCTTGGCATCTCTATAAAAATTCTGGGGCAGAGACAGTCGGGGCCCTGTTGGAATAGGTTCCAGGCCCTCTCGAGGCTATCCTTTATTTTCTATCTGTTTATCTCAGCGATATTCTCTGCAATAAATCCTTCTATCTAATATTTCCTGCTGCTCACACTCAAGAAAACTCTGGGAAGCTGTGGGGTTGGTAGGTAAATGCCCCACAGAATGGCGCCCGAACAGGGACTAAAGAAAAAAGAAAAAAAGGGACAAAAGAAAAAAGGAAAAAGGGGGGACTAAAGACAAATGAACAGGGACTAAAGACAAAGTAATAGGGACCAAAGATAAAGGAAAATAATAGTCTTACTACAGAGTTTTTGGCAAAAGTGTTGAGTCAGCCCTGCCAGTGGAAAGGCATGCCAGTGTTATGGAAAATATATATTTTATATATATATTGAGGGGCAGGGGTTTTATCCTCGAAAGAAAAGGAAAGCGGACTGGAAGGATGTCCGATGCTGCAGCGCAATTCTTTTCTGTCAAAATTTTCTATCTTCTATCCCTTTCTCAATTTCTATCTGTGAAAAATAAGTATAAGGTATAGGGTAGTAATATAGTGTAGAAAAACTTAGAAGTGTAAGATCGTGTAGAAAATTTAAGTAAGGCAACTAGACAGAAAAACTTCAATTTTCTAACTTTGGGGGCTATGAATGCAAACTGGGGGGAAAA